>CABHPP010104433.1:10850-59819 GCA_902168425.1 Peromyscus attwateri
TTCCTTCCTTCCTTCCTTCCTTCCTTCCTTCCTTCCTTCCTTCCTTCTTTCCTTTCTGTCTTTCTTTGGTTTGGAAATAGATTCTTCTCCATACACTACATTATGACCATAGTTTCCCCTCTCTCGGCTTCCTCCCAGCTCCACCCCACCTCCTTTCTCCCCTGATCCACTCCATCTGTTTCCTCTTCATAAAATAGCATGCTTCCAAGAGATTACAACCAAGTATGACAAACAAGATACAATAAAACAAAGCAAAAGTCCACACCGAGGGTAGGCAAGGCAGCCCAATAGAAAGAAAAGAGTCCCAATAGCAGGCAAAAGAGCCAGAGACACACCCGCTCCCACTGTTAGGAGTCCCACAAAAACACTAAGCTAATAGCCATAACAGATATGCAGAAGACAAGGTATAGACCCATGAAGGCCCTGTGTTTGCTGTTTCAATCTCTGTTAACCAAAATGAGCCCTGCTTAGTTGATTCAGTGTCCAATCCAACTTGCAAGATTGCCTGAGGCAGTGGTGGCACACAACTGTGGGAGTGGCTAATCAATATCTGGTTTATTTTGAGGCTCATGGCAGCCACAAGAGGGGGTCCATGCCATACACTGCCTTGATGGCTAGGAAATGGAGACAGGAGAACCCAGAAATATAGGGTAGAACCAAATACAACTGGGAAATATATATATATATATATATATATATATATATATATATATATATATATATATATATATTCTGCTGCACTCATAGATCAGTGCCTTGTCCAGTCATCACCAGAGAGGCTTCCTCTGGCAGCAGACGGGAGCTACTAGGTGTTTTCATCTCTGTTGTAATTATGTTCAGAGTTTCACAGTTGTCCATAAAAGGTTGAATGGCTCCTTTGTTGCTAGTCTGAGTTGAGGCAGAACAGAAGAGTGATAGGAGCAAACAATGAAACAGGATCTTCGAACTGGTTCACAGAGAAACAGACATGGGGGCAGCCACGGGAGGAGCAGGCTCAGCAGGAAGGTAGAGGGAGAATGAGGAAGGAGGCAGAGACCAGCATTTCATTCAAAGTAGGAGTTTTCTTCATTTAACAAGATCTCAGGTTTATTTCCCTTTTATTTAAATATATCTAAAATGATTTTGTTGCCTTAAAAGTACTCAGTCTTATATTTTCTTAATTTATGAGGTAGATGTTTTCTAAAAATAGTGTTTCATTTTATTGATTTCTATTTAGAAAGAGAAAATACGAGAAGGTCAAAATTTGTTTTCATACTGAACACCAAAGTTTACTCAAATTACTTTTAAGGTTAAAGTTATGGTAGAATTTAGGTTTCTGGGGACCAAACTGTTTGATTTAATGAATTTTTAGACTAAAATGTTAACTATTTTTATTCATACCTGTTAAATTTTATATGCACTTCTATTACATTTGGGAAGTTACAGTTTCAGCTGTCGTGTTAGATTACAAATTATGAACTGAAGGATGATTTCCAAATTTCTTTCTGTGAATATAGACAAACAATTAAACATAAACATTGCAAAGAAAATATTTAGTGGTGGAATATTTTTTTAGCATGCATTAGCCATGGATTGATAATCAGAACCACAAAATAAGTAGAATAATTTTTTTCATATTTCAGACATTAACCTCCTAGAAATAGCTATATATGAATTATAGACTAATAATTAAAATAAGCTGCTTAGTCTTACCCTTCGACATTTATATAGGTTGAAAAATTAATCAATAGTTTACCAATTAAATTTCTTGGACCTCATTTGGGCCCTATTTTATTTATTTGTATGTGTTTGTGTGTCATCAATACATGTGCACTTAGTCATGCATATGTGCATGTGTGAGCATGCAACAGGAGGCTCAGGATGATGTCAGATGCTAGCCCATTCCTCAATAATTCTCCAATTTTGGTGGAGTGAGACATATCTAGGACCAAACCTGGAGTTCTACAGTTTGGCCAACAAACTCCAAGGGTCTTATGCCTCCTCCTCATTAGCTTTTTATACTACCTCTCCAATGGTCTTTAATTTTATAACCTGTAATCCCTCTCTTCCCTCCCCTCTTCCTTGTATCATATTTTGAATGCATAGATTTAGATAACTGAGGGAACACTTAACACCAAAATATCATTTACTAATCACACTAGCATTGTAGGAGTAAACTGAAAAAACTAATTATAAAAGTTGTGTATCTTATCATTTGTTTCTCACTTCATATAATAAATTACCAATATTATATATTAGTTTAATATGTACAATATAACTGTAAATAAATAACATATTCATAGTTAAGTTTTTATTTTATTGATAACCAGTATATTAACTGATATTATCAACAACTGTCCCTAAATGATAAAATCAAGAACATGCAGGAAGAGTTCCAAAGAAAGAACTGGAGGATTACTACAAGTATGAGACCTGCTAGGACTGCACAGAGAGTCCTAGCCCAGCCTAGTGCACACAGTGAGGAGTTATCTCAACAAATAATGAACGAGTAAAAAAAAAAAAAAAAGAGTAAAATGAAAAAAGCATCATAGACAGATATAAGACATGTCTCAAAAGATTGTACAGAGACTATTTGTTATAAAAACATAATGAAAATATTACCCACCTGAAAATAAAAACTGTCCAAAATCTAAACATTATACTGAAACAGACAACAATAAAAAGAAGTCAATTTTGCTTCTCCCTCTTCCAAAGTTTCCTCAGTCTCCAAGAGGAGGCGCTGACAGAGACCTGCGCTTTAGACTCTCTCTCTGTATACTGTCTGGTTCTGAGTCAGAGGGCATGAAGGACATGGCCCACAGAATCAATTAAGCAGGATTAAAATGGGCTCACGGAGACTAAAAGGGTAAGCATGTGACCTGCAAGGGTCCTTACTACATGTGTGTATTATGGCTATTTACATGTTTTTACTGGGACTCCTAACAGTGGGAGCTGGTGCATCTCCTCTGCCAGCTCTTCAGACTTTTTCTCTTATTAGGTTGCCTTGTCCATCCTCAATCTGAGAGCTTTTGCCTTGTCTTATTGTATCTTGTTTTGTCCTCTTTGGCTGTTTTCTCTTAGAGGCATGTTCTTTCTGCATAGAAAACAGATGGGGAGTGGATCTTGGGCAAAAGGGAGTTGGAGGAGAGCTGGAAGGAGTAGAGGGAGAGAAAACTGAGGTCGGGATGCATTATATTAGGGAAGATTCTATTTTCAATTAAGAAAAAAAAAGGGGGAAAGACAAAAAAGTTGTTTCCTCAGGTTGTAGAAATAAGAACAAGTCACATACAGCAACAATATATATATATATATATATATATATATATATATATATATATAATAAAATTTGCTAGGTACATATTTCAAAAGTCTACACAGGTAGAACAAAAATATACACAGAAGAAAAATGATGGTCAAATTGCATTAAATAAAGTAATTTTTCAGATTCACAAACTAAAACTCTGACATCATTGAATTTATACAATTTCTGGTCCCTGGGAGTATAGCAGAAAGAAAACAGAGCAAAGTAAGAGGACTTAAAAGGCAACAGCACCTTTGTCAGAAAAGCATCCTCTGGGAAGTGCACAGACCATACTGTGGCTTAAGTTTTCCTGCCTGGCCCACAGTCAGGATAAATCTCTTTCACCTGCCAGTCCCACAGTCGCTCAGACCCAACCAAGGAAACACAGAGACTTCTATTGCTTATAAACTGTATGGCCGTGGCAGGCTTCTTGCTAACTGTCCTTATATCTTAAGTTATCCATTTCCATAAATCTATACCTTGCCACATGGCTCGTGGCTTACCGGCATCTTTACATGCTGCTTGTCCTGGCGGTTGCTGGCTGGCAGGCAGTCTCCTTCTGCCTTCCTGCTCTTTTAATTCTCTCTGTTAGCCCCGCCTATACTTCCTGCCTAGCCACTGGCCAATCAGTGCTTTATTAGCAACACATTTGCCATACAGAACATCCCACAGCACTTCCCCCCCCCTTTTTTTTTTTCCAAAAGGAAGGTTTTTAACCTTAAAGTAAATTACATATAATTTGGGAATTTGGGCATAGCTTCTCTTACTGCTTCCTGCTGGAGGGGGGCGCTGTATCTTATGGGGACACAAAGAAAATTTTAGAATTATGGAGTAGTCCGTGAGAGTGTATCGTCTGAGCCAGTTGCCTTGAAATGGTTCTGGATGTTGGATCATCTGAGCCATGGTGTCATCGGAGACCTTTCAGGTGGTCTTGGCTGGTCAAACCTGATGTATCTTAATCTGGAACAAATCCATAGCCTCTGGCTTTCTGTGGAAACAAAATCAGAGCTTCCTTTCCAAAGCAACATATCTTTACATCCAAATTTTGAAGTCAAGGTATCTTTAATATATACATATTGGTTTAACTCAGCTTCCTTTACAATCAAATATCTCTCTGCAGTTAAGAATCCCAAAGACAACACAATGCAGATTCTCTGTGTGATATCCATCTTTACGTGGCTTATATTTTATACTACCTTTACTGTCTCTTTAAAGACTTCATTTTTCAAAACTATCTATTTCTTTATATAACTGTATATATTCCTTTTTATCTCTCTTTGAAGCCTATGTACATTTTTACACACATTTTAAAGCATTTAAAGTCTTGTTCCATCTGAATCTGTCTTATTGTGCACCTGTTACTTTAAACTGCAGCATTCTAAGACTGAAAAGGTGCTGTGGCTGCTGGCTCCGCCCACCTCAGCTTCCCAACATGGCGGTGATGCGTTTACCACCAGCGCTGGGAGCCTTCGTGGGTCTATGCTTCTATCAAAGCAGCTTTTAGCCCAGAAACCTCTTCTTTTTGTTTTGTGCTAGGAAAGGCTAAATCCACCATGCAGCTTAATGTGCCACTTGCAGAGGCCTCATTCCCGCCATACTGCAGGTCAAACACGCACGCCAGGAACCCGCCATACAGTAGTTCAAGCCCACAGGCTGCGGCTAACTTGAGAAAGACAACTAGGAAGCTGTTTTAGCTCCGTTTTAGAATCTTCTTTTAAATTATAAGTCTTCCTAAATGTTTGTTTCTACTCTTCTCTGAAGAAATTTAACACTTGATCTTCTAATAGTCCCAGTTCAATTAAAATTTAAAGCTGACTTTGGAGTTGGAGAATGGCTCTCTCCTTCTTTAAACTCAAGCATGTTGTTAAAAAAGGAAAATGCAAACTCTCTGTATCATGCCAGAAGAAGAGCCATCTTCTGCTATGGGACAGACAAAATAAAAAGCCAAATTAATTAAGGGACTATTCTATTACTAATCTCAATCTTTGATTCTATTCTGATTCTTTAAACTTTTCTTAAAGTATGAATTTTATATCAAAATTTATAAGATTAATATATATAGAGATATATATACATTTTAAACTTTGTTAAGATATGAATGGTCATATAGAGTACTAACTAATTCTAGAAAAAAGGCTTCAATTAGCTGCATATATATGTCTTTGTGTTCAAGTCTCTTATCAGTTTTCTGCAGGAAATCACGGCCAGGCCTAACATCAACTGAAGTCTCCAGGAAGAAGATGGGGCCCCACAACAACAACAATTCCACGTGGACAATAATAACATCACTAAGCTGACAAACATCATCTACCGATCAGCTTTGAACTGCAAAGTGCTTAGAACAATTTTGAGAGGGCTGACTGAGATGATCCAGTCTCAAAGACTACTTGAATAAGGACTTGAGATAAATCCTGAACTTTGGTATTATACACAGACTGGATAATGAAGGATATAGTTACCTTTCCTAGAATTTGACAATTAACCTAAAATTTTTCTTTTCAGAATAAAGATACCTTCGCCCATACCCAGCAGGAAGCAATTTTAAGAATACGACGCCCACGTTCCCAAAGAGGTAGTGTGGGACGGGTGGTTTTTTGGTCTTTTAATGGGTTTTGGGTCTGGGATAATTCTCATTGTTTAGAGGGGTTAGTTACAACTGGTTATCAAGGGGTAGGAAAAGGGCTAAGTGAAGGAGGTTAGATTTAAGGTTCTTGTTAAAAAAAAAAAAAAAGAAAGAAAGAAAAAGAAAAAGACAATTACTAGTTTTAAATACTTTACATTGGATTGGATTGTTTTATATTGTATACAAATTATATATATTGAAATTGATATTGTTAGGAAATGCTATATGTATATTTCTAATTATACTTATACCGTTCATTTAACAATGTAATGCAAATTGTTGATTCTTGAATGTTATTACCAACTATTAGGATATAAAGAAATGAAAGTTAGCAGTTAGACGTTACAATAGAACTTGTAGTCATATTAGGTATATTTTTAAGATTGAGCAGATATATATTAGATAGACAGGTCATCTTCAAACCCTTCAGAGATCTACAGAATATGGCATTTAAAATGTTTTAATAACTTAGAAAATTTTTCATTTTTTGTTATGACTATGAGACATGTCGGCTCCTGGCAGTACCAATCTACTTCAGAGAGAATATGGGCATTGAAGAAACTGCATATGGAGTTAACTTTCATTGTGGCAAATGTTAGCCACTGGACAACAAAGTGTCCTCGAATCTACTGATGACAACAGGACAAAATGGACAGACAGAAATGAAACAAAGGACTACCGATTCTTGCCAAAACAAGTGTGGTTGTGGCTTTATCAAAAGGCATCTCCTGAGGCCAGGACAATATGGCACCATCCCTGAAGTGGCCTCTGCAATCCGGAAAAGGTACAGTGCCCTTTCCTTTGAAGGCAGCTGAACAGGCAGTGGGCCGATGGCTTCTGATGTGCAATGGAACAGCAGCTGAAACAGTTATTCTTGAAGAGTAACTAAGCTCACGCCTCTCAATAGCAGACTGGCATTTAATAGAGGGATGTGGAGAAGAACGGGATGCTGAGATGAAGCCACACATACACGGTCAAGAAGAATGGACAGCTGGATTAAAAAACCATCAACAATTTCCAGAATTTAAAATCCTGAATCAGGACATGACACTAGTGGAATTCAGGTATTTCTGGTACATGGACTGCTCTCACCCAAGGTGAGGTTGAACTGTTAAACTTGTGTACATCCTACTTCACAAATGAGTCTGTCAGATACGCTAGGCCTATAGGCTGAAGATGATGCCCCAACACTGCGGAGAAACCTCAGGTGACTGTCCAGGCGGCTGGCTGTTTCTGTCAACTCACAATTTTTATGGAAGCTGCTTACATGCACTTCCTGTTTTTATTTTTGTTAGGTAATATTATTTCCTTCTTGGGTCTCTGAGGGAGTTGAAGATTAGTTAGTTATAGTCGAAGTTTAATTAGTCATAGCTGAAGACTAATTAATTATAGTTGAAGATTAGTTAGGATAGAAAGGAATTAGGTACATTTTGAACTTACCAAAATAGGATAAGTAATGAAATTATTTTCTCTGAATTTGTCAAATACAAATGGATTAGACATTGTTTAGGTATTCATCACTTGTATATATTGTATATAGTTATTGTACTTTTGTATATAGTTTTTCTTATATTAGTTACAACTTTCCTTTTTTTTCTTTTTATTAAATTAGAAGAGGGGAGATATAGTGGTATTCTATTTGTACTGAAATGTGATTTTATTTGTATGTTAATAAATAAAGTTTCTTAGGGGTCAGAGCTATTAGCAAGCCATAGCGAAAGCCAGGGCGGTGGTGGTGCACGCCTTTAATCCCAGCACTTGGTAAGCAGAGCTAGGTAGATCTCTGTGTGTTCAAGGATACAGCCAGCATTGGAGACACACGCCCTTAATCTCAATACCAACCATAGAAAACTTGGGAGGTCTGTATAGAGAGACTGTGACGAGACAGCCACGTAGTTAGTTTATAACCAATGAGAAGGAAGAAACAGGACTCCTTATAAGACAACCGCACAGGAAGAAACTCCCTTTTCGGAGAGCTCTCTTGGCGGAAGAAGCTAGCTGGCGGAAAGTGGGTAAGGCTTCTAGCTCTGACCTCTTGGGCTTTCACCTTTACATTGGCTCTGTGTTTCTTATTTAATAAGGCGGTCGGTTACATCTACACCATACAGTGGATAGCTTGGCAGCATGGTACTCAGCAGATATTTAAAGGAATGATAAAGCAATAAAGTGTCAAAATTAAAGTGAGAACTTAAGTGATAATCTATTGAAATTCTTATCTATATCATGTAAAGTGAATTGGTAATTTAGATAATTGTTGAGTCAGCAGAAACAAAGTGTGAACACTAATGTAATAATTGAACAGGCATTCAGGAGAGTAAATTTCTTGTTTTCTTGTAAAATATAGAATATAGGTTTCTTGGTATTGGTATTTTAAAATACTTTTTGCTGACTTCAACAGCCATTGAGTGATCAGATGGATTTGAAATATCTAATACAAGTGAAAATAGAACAAGCGAATTTTGATTTTTTATTTTTTCAATTACCCTTTTCCACTGAATTTAATCAATGGGATTTCACAATGAAATAAATACCTTGAAAGCATAACGTGAATGAAAATATCTTTAGGTTAACATTTTCAATAAGACTTAGATAGATTTAAATAGTTTTAAAGTGATATATTCTTGTTTCTTTTCTGGACATGAAAAAATCCTGAAAAAATTGAGCTCTGAAATGTGTCTTTATTTCATGCTATTAAATCATAACCTTGAAATAGATAGGAAATACTATATGCAAAGAAACCCAATCCTGTCAGAAAACACTCAAATCAGGTTTTAATCTCTAAATCCTAAGAAAAAGTTACCTTTCATTGAACCTGTATTTCAGGTCTCCAAATTCTAATAATTTAACATGCTTCTGGTTAGAACAGAAAATAAATATATAATCTTCAAGAGCTGATAAAAGGAGATATTTATAACATGCCAATCAGTTGCAGATCTCAGATAATATAGCTAAAATAAAAAAAATGGCATACTTCAGAATAGTTTTGAAATTTTTCATAGGAAAATTGAATATACAATTTCTATACAACTTAGTTATTCTCACTCATAATTTACAGAATAAGCATGAAAGGAATTCAAACATTCTTGACTCTATGATCGTTGATTTTTAAATACACTCATGTGTACTTGCACACACATATAGGTATCATATCTAATTTCATCTGTGTTCATTTATAGACACATCTGTAAAAAAGCATAGACAAAAACCAGAAAAAAACAGAAGTAAAATATACAGATACATTTTAATATCAACAGACAATAAACACTTTTCTTCATGAGAAATATAAATATTAATAATTATTTTAATTTGAAGAATCAGTAGAGAATGGAAAGCTGTTAATAAATAATGTATATAGTATAAATCCAATTTCAGCAGTAGAAGATTTCTCTGATTTAGAGACACAGATGTTTGTAGTCATGCATTAAATGAAACAACGAAGCCCTAATTATGAATAACTAAAGATCAAGAGTCAGTTTTTCAGAATTTAATGAACACACAATTGTGGTGATATATTGTGTACCCTAATAAACTTATCTGGGAATCAGAGGACAGAGTCAGCCACTAAATTAGACATAGAGGCCAGACAGTGGTGGCACACACCCTTAATCCTATCACTCAGAGGCAGAGATCCATGTGGATCTCTGTGAGTTCAAGGCCACACTGGAAACAGAGCCAGGCAGTGGTGGCACACACCTTTAATCCCAGCGCTTGAGATCTCATGTCCTTTCTACCAAGTATTTGAGAATCACATATGCCTTTAATCCCAGCACTAGGAAGGAAGTGTGATGGCAGGACACAGAAAGATATATAAGCCATGAGTAAACAGAAAGTCTTGCTCTAGAGGCTGAGGAGTTGGTAAGATGAGATTGGCTATGGCTTGTCCTGTTTTTCTGATCTTTCAGCTTTTACCCCAATATCTGGCTCTGGGTTTTCTATTAATAAAATTGTTTAGTAATTCGTGTTACACACAATAGAAGTTTTTGTTATTTTCTGTTAATATAGTTAAATAAATGAGGTTAAAGAATTTAGAACTAGAGCTTAGGATCTCAGAGCCAAGCATTTATATTTATATCTCTACTTGATTCAAAATCTTGCTAAATTGTATTTCCCTTGAGTGTGTTGTATAGTATTCAAATTTATACACCATTTATGCTTTAATAAATACAAACTGGTTTACTGAAAAAATTTCAAAAAAGTATCCTATATGGACATTTTCATGCATTAACAACTTTAACACATTTATTTTATTTTCTCCATTCATTTATTTATTATATGGGAATGGGGGTGTCTGTGAATGGATATGCTCATGCCAAAGCACATCTGCGGTGGTAAGAGAAAAATCTTTCAGTAGTCAGTTCTCTCTATCCATCTTGTGGGTTCCTGGATCTGAAATAAAATCATGGTGCTTGGCAGCCAGTTCTTTTACCTGTTAAAACATCTAGCCAGGCTTATCTATTTTTTTATTATTCTAATGTGTTTTTATTACTTTAAAAATTACTTTTAAATATATGTTAATATTTAAAAAGTACTTTTTAAATGCTTTTTTCAGAATATAAATGAGCATTCTCTTTACATCAGTCTTCACTTTTCTCTCTTCCTCCAACTCCTCCTGTGTTCCTCCCACTCTACTCCTTCTCGAATTCATAGATTCTTATGCTTTAATCATTACATGCAATATATATGTGTATACATATGTGTATAATCTATATAAACATATGTATGTATGCTGTACAGATGTATGCATATTATATTCTCACAGAATTCACCATCTTGCAGTAGACTCCCTGTCCTGGTTCTGTGGCTCTTTCAGTCTTTCTGCTTCTCCATCAGCAATGTTCCCTGGACTTTAGGTGTAGAGTACAATGAAGGTGTATCAATTAATGCTGGTCACCACACAGTCAATTGTCCTCTCCTTTTTGGCCAGTTGTGTGCTATACTGAACTCTATGTGCTGAAAAAACTGTTTGGTAAGGTGACAACTACACTTATTTGTGTTATAAAGACAAGTATTTAGAGTCATTTGAAACTAGACTGACTTAGTGAGATGGCAGTTGTTGCTTCTTTTCTAAGGCTCGTGACCTCACCAGCCATAGATAGTTGGCTAGATTTACAATACCACATGAATCCCTTCAAGTCCAGTTAGAAGACTCGTAATTATGACCACGGTATTATTCCACTGTTGCAACTTTTGTGGTATCTTGACTTTCTTATCATTTTTGTTATTCACAGGCATTACTGCTGGTTAGAATTAGTTACTGAATTTCTCTTTTGGTAATTTGCATATCTCCTGTTACTGAGGGCTAGTCCTCATGAAAGAGTTTTACAAGTCAGTTCCAGCTCAGTTTTACCAAGTGCTGTGTCTGATATATGAAGTGTGGCCAGCAATAAGGTCTTATTTTCATGGTTTAGGAGTCAACCAAGGGCAATGGCAATAGCCTTTATTGTTTTGGAGCTCTCTTATATTTCTCCAACCAACAACTTATAAGGAGGTTTCTCATGCCCACAGTTGGAGGTTTTCTTAGATACTTTCTAGATATTAGGGAAACATTGCTGTCATAAGTGCCACAACACACACACACACACACACACACACACACACACACACACACAATTTTAAGTAGACATCAAGTAATCTTGTCTTATATTTGATTTTTTTAACACAGAGAGTGGTCAATGTTATAAGATAAAAATAATTTATCCAAATATTTTTCCACATTTATTCTCTTACAAGATAGAGAAAAGAGTCATTGTTTATAACACTGCATGTTTCTATTTATCTTGAGAAAACAAAACTGAGGATCTTCAAACTTGTACTCACTGAGGATCTGCAAAATAATAAGTGATTGTGCATTTCTACTGCTTGCTGGGTTCTCCTGAGACAAAGTCATAAGGCAGATAGGGAACTGACCAAGGTGGAATTGTGTTTCAGGGATGCAACTTTGATACCAATAGATCTTACATGAAGATCCCTGCTGATGACACCCAGTGCTGCTCCCCAAGAGAATAGGGGTGCCACAATCCTGTAGATGGTATACCCAAGTAGAAAGGTCCAAAGTGGTTGGCAGAACTCCAATGGTGGAAAATATTTACAGTTTGGAGAATATGAGCAAAATCATGGAAATGATCTTGGAGCCCACTGCCGTCTTGTCTCTACACCAGCATCCTGTGCGGTGCCTCCACACAGGTAGCAGACAAGGGTTTGCTCTTTGGTATCTGTATAGACAGATCCCACAAACTCATCCGCTGATAGGAGAAACTTCCTCGGCTCTTTGATAGAGATGCTGTGCAGACGAATCTCTAGACAGTCTTATTAAATAAGAAACACAAAGCCACATACAGAGGTAATAGCCAAAGAGATCAGAGAACTAGCGAAGAGCCATGACTACCTTATCTTACCACCTTGCCACTGTTACTTCCCCAGAGAGAGTTTCTTTCAGTCTAACTTGTGTTTATATTGCCTTCCTGTTCTGCCTTGTCATTGACTCTAAGCCCATCCACATGACTTCCTCATCACTGCCTGTCTATACAGAACTCCAGGTCTCTACGGTTGGTACTAGGATTAAAGGCTCATGTCGCCATGCTTGGCTGTGTCCTTGACCACACAGAGACTCTGTCTGCCATGTGATCAGATCAAGGGCATGTGCTACCACCGCCTGACTCCTATTTATGTCTATGTGACCTCACTATGTGACCTCTGATCTCCAGGAAAACTTTATTTATTAACATACAAATAAAATCACATTTCAGAACAATTAAAATATCACCACAATGCTGGGAAGTACATCTAGTCACGTTTGATTCTTCTTCCCTCCAAGACTGACTTTATGTTCAAGTGCTTCTGTGGAAAGGTCCTCACTCCCCTCCTGCCATGGCCTAGATAAGGGCCATATTTCATGAATCCGGGATTCTTATTCATTTAACCAAGGCGTTTGTCATACTTCTGATCTGACATGCTGCTTCCTGCATTGTTTCATGACACTACTGCCACTGTTCCTGGGAAAAATGAACAGATACCTACTCACCCCAAATAAACAACTGAAAATAGACCAAAGGAAGGATAACACCAAAGTGCACCTTGATGAACCAATGAGTTTTATTGGGGTTACATACAGGACTAGGGATAAGCATTGCTTACAGGAGAAGACATTATTCAAAGATAATTAATAATTATTTCTCCAAAGACAATTCTATCCTGGATGACTGTTGCCAGAGCTAGAAACCTGGAGCATACTCCACAACCATCAAGCAGCTTACCCAGTTGCATTGTGCCCCCTATAGGTAGCTCTGGCAGTCTTGGCTTCTTCTAGGCATCTCAGCCAGTCTGTGTATCACTCAGCATCCTTCCTATCTGTACATGCTGGGGGTGGGGGTGGAGGGAGTGTCCTATTGAATCTGGCAGTTTCAGGCCATTCTTGAAGTCAGTGTGTTGTTTTTGGAGATTAAGGCACTTCCCTTAGGGATGGGATGTTTCACCTTCCTTTAGAACATTCTGTCCAAGATAGACAGTTTCTTTCCCTGGGGATATTGCTATATGGCATGCATTTTTGCCTCTTGAATAGCTTGTCAACTTGTTCCACAGTGTGACAAAAACCTGCTCTTACTGTAATAATGGGACCAACATAGTCTGGATTGTGGAGAGAAGTACAGTTTGCTATCCTGAACATTGACAGTCTCTCTTTGTCCAAAGTTTCCTAAATGTAAATCAAATACCATAACATTTCACTTTTAAGTAATAGAATAGTTCTTCAGAAGAAACAAAATATTTATGCTTTTGTTTGTTTTCAGGAACAAGTTATTTCTATGGTTTTACATTGCTTTTCTGAAGGAAATTCAGTTTGGGGTTTCAATATATAGTATAAAGTAGATAGTAACCCATGATTACATAAATATCTAAGTTGTTACACAAACTTCTTACAACTTTTAAGCAATGAATAAGCCTACATCTAACGTGAGAATAAAGAATATAAAGTACACTAAATATTTTACTGTTTAAAAATTACTCAAATCAATAAAAAATTTCAAAGCAGAAGTAATAACAGTGCATTTATTTTATAAAGTAAAATTACTTTTTATGTGACTCCTCTTCCACAGAACTTAGATAATTTATTTTAGTTCTTGTATCAAGATAATCAAAATAACCGATAATGATGGTGATAAATGAGAGATGCATTGATGATTTGTGAATAGCTATACTACTATATAGATAACAAGATAGATAAGCAGATAGACACATAGATAGAACTCTAAACTGACTAACTGGATAACCTATGCTCAGAACTTAATTTTAGATAATAAACTTTAAAGTTAAATAGTAATGAAGTATTTTTAAAGATGTGGAGATTAGATATAGTCAACTATACTACAAAACTCTTAAATTTCAATAATATTTATGTAATACACTAGTAATCTTCTTATTAGCTAAATTACATGAATCCCACTGATTTACCATGCTACATATACCCTAACCTAGGCCAGCTGAAGAGAAACAGGGATCATGAATAACCTGAACCATAAATGAAATATTTGATACAAAGAGGAGTTGAATAGTAAATTATAAAACTTGCTTATTTACATAAAACAAAGTTTAATTAAAGTAGAGAATAACGAGGATTCATGACTTAATTTCAACTGAATATTTGCTTCAAAATATTTGGGGATGGATGTATAGGAAAGTGTGGAGAGAGAAATGGAAGTAGGAAAAGTAATTAAATTATATTAAAAAAACAAAGAATCATAACTATAATTATATGAAAATATTTAGGATACAGAAATTATAACTAAATTCCCACAATCATTCCGTGAATTAAAATGCTATGTTTATCAAACTAGGAAGTTTGTTTCATGAAGCACCAAATTGTAAACTAAGGTACATACTAATTAACAGACTAACATATACAACCCACCCATAAAAAATAAATAGTTAAATAAATTAATTATTAAAACTAATGTATCACTGGATTTTGTCTTACTTTGAATTCATTTCAAACTCTCTAATAATCATAGAAGTTTCTGTTTAAATCCTATTTTTGTCATAGCCAATCTAATTCAGTATCAACAGATACACATTGAGTCTTAGTTTGTCATAACTGCTATTTCATAGTGATTCAAAGGCTACATTTAAGAAACACTTTTTTTCCATTTTTCTTTATTAAAAAATTTTCTACTCACTCTACATACCACCCACAGATCCCACCTCCTCCCTCCTCCCATCTCCCAGCCCTCCCTCCCAAGTCACCCCACATCCACACATCCCCCAAATCAAGGTCTCCCATGGGGAGTCAGCAGAGCCCAGCACACTGAGCCTAGGCAGGTCCAAGTCCCTTCCCACTGTACCCAAGCGGAGCAAGGTGTCACACCATAGGTACCGGATTCCCAAAAGCCTGCCCATGCACCAGGGATGGATCCTGAACCCCTGCCTGGGTGATCCCCAAACAGTTGGAGTCAAACAACCGTCTTCCATATCCAGAGGGCCTAGTCCAGTCCCGTGGGGGCTTCACAGCCACTAGTCTACAGTTCATGGGTCTCAAATAGTGTGGCACGTCATCTCTGTACTGCTTCCCTTCATGATCTCAACATTCCCTTCCTACAGAATCTCTCCTCTCTCTCATCAGATGGATTCCCAGAGCTCAGCCTGGCGCCTGGCCGTGGATCTCCGCATCTGCCTCCATCAATCACTAGACAAAGGCTCTATGATGACAGCTAGGTTATTGGCTAGACCGGTCACCAGAGTAGACCAGTCCAGGCACCCTCTGGAGCACTGCCAGCAGTCCAAGGTGGTGTCATCCTTATGGATTCCTGAGAGCCTTCCCAGCATCCTGACTCTTCCTTTTCCCATGATGTCCTCATCTACCATGGTATCTCTCTCCCTGAGCCTCCCACTCTGTCCCTGTTCCAGCTCGACCCTCCCATTTCCCTACGTAAAAACACTTTCTAATACTAATGGCACAGTAAGAATTAAAGATCTGTGTTCCATGTGGTGGAGAAAAACTGTGCTCTGCATTTTTAATCATAATTTATAGAAAGAAATTACAAATTATTTTAAAGCAAAAGCAAGCCAAAGAAAGAAAAAAAACCTTTAATAAAAATGGTATCTAATTACAAGTTTTTTCTTTTTTTTTTTTTCATGTAAAGACAAGAATGTGTTTACATTAATTACCCAAGCACAGATCAAACTAGTCCTTGTTAGGACTTTGATCTTGTTTATAAAATAAATTGTCCAGAAAAGACAGTGAAATAATTAGGCTCAGTTTGGAATAAATTAATCTGTTTTTATATTGTTTTCCAACAGTCCACTGACATACCACAGAGAACTTTGGTTCATACAGAATTGAAAGAAGGACAACCCTGACATCTTTGACATGTACATGTTTGCATAGTAAGGGCCAATATGTAAATATATATGTATATATTTCTATAAACGATATTTTGGTGTTTTCTGAAAACTATTCTTTCCTGTAGTACTTAACAAATTCCAATGCACAAGATTGAGTTTATATTTATTTTTCTTTCAGTGGGTCATAAATACTTCATATTGATTGCACCTTGCTTCATTTTTATTTTTTCTGTTTGTTTGGTGGCTAGACAGGGATTTTAATCACCAAAGGACTATTAGTCAAAAGAAGGGGTCATTTACAACAACAAAAAAAAATAGCACAAAGTCTACTCACACACTGTCCCCCAGCAATTATTCCTGAACAACAGCATTTTCTTCAAGGTAGCTAGAGTGCTGTAATTGATGATTTGGACACGGAATTATTGTGTACTAATAACAGTGCCTGGCCTATTACCGTGAGCTATCTCCTGCTGTTTTATAATTAGTCCTGTTCATAGGTTGGACAAGTAGCTGTGTACTTCATGGACAGTTCACTGGGTGTAATGTAACAGCTCCTTGGGAGCCAATTAGTTGGACCTGTCAAATTCAATTTCAGCAATTTTAGTTTGTGGATTATAACCCCAAAGCTGTAATTGTAACCAAAAAAAAAAAAAAAAAAAAAACAGAGAAGATGAATGGCTAAAAGAAGTATCTACTTTGACAATATAAATTTCTCCCTAGTCATGTTTTTTATTATTATAACAAAAAGAGCATTTCTTACAATTGCCTATGATTCAGAAACAGGGAAAATGTTTAGCCCACGTAAAGCATTTACCAACAGTTCTTATTTTCAGCTTTTAAGGTTGAATGAAAATGAACAATGAAAAGAAGTGAGACAAGGTACATTATTTCTCAAAGACAGTGCTGGTAGAGTATATTTAAATGTTTCCTTAAAATATAATCTACCATAAAACAAAAAAATATATAGGACGTAGTATTTGATTGAAATGTGTTTGGGTGAAACCCAACTCCTGTCTGCTCCCTTTCTGTTCCATGACTGTCCTTTTACCAATTTTTCCTTCCATTTTCATGTGCTCTTTTTTAAAAAAATATTTCTTTTATTATTTGAGATTATAATACAATCCCATCACTTTCTCCCTCTAAATCTTCCCATACTTACTCCCTGCACTTTTTCAATTTCATGCCCCCTTTCTCCATTAATTGTTGTTACATATATATATATATATATATATATATATGTGTGTGTGTGTGTGTGTGTGTGTGTGTGTGTGTGTGTATTATACACACATATGTATCTGTTATTATATATATATTCCTGAATACATAAGCATAACTGGCTCAGACTGTTTAATGTTACCTATATGTATGTTTTAAGGGCTGATCATTTGATATTTAATAAAGAATTGATGTGCTCATCTCTGGAGAAGACTATTTCTCCTGCTCTCAGCATTCCTTAGTTGCCTATAGTTCCTTTTAAAGACTTGCTGAGTCCACTTAGCGCTGTCTGTATTTGTATAGGGGTAGAGCCATCTACTGTACGATCAAACCCCTCTCAGGAGCCAGGACTTGCCAATAGTATTTCAGTTTTAGATGGGGTCTCATAAGCATTTCAGTACATAATGAGATGGTTGGTTGGGTTGATCTCACTCAGGTTTTGTGTATGTACTCACAATCACTGTGAGCTTGTGTACTAATGCCATGCCATTTGCATTGAACAATGTTCATCTGCAGATATTTAATTCTGCTGGCTCTTATAATTCTTCTAGCTCTCTTCTGCAATGATCCTTGCCTTTGGTGTAGCATAGATGCCACATTTTGAGCTGAGTACTTCACAATTTGTTATCGCCCAAATGTTAATTAATTGTGGGCCTCTATACTACCTGTGATCTTTTACAAAAACTAGTGTTTGATAAATGCACTAATCTATATATCTAGCAAGCAATCAGTAAGAGTTGATTCCATACTATGTCTGTTTAGCAGAATAGTCACATAAGGTTCCTCCTTACAGACTATGACTTAGCCAGTCATATATTTTTGGCTCAGTTACCAGTGTGATGCATGGGTTCCATCTTATAGAGAAAGCTCAATCCAATCAGACAGTTGGGTACTCCTGTTTCATTTATGCCACTGTTGTACCAGCAGACATATCTTGCAGAGTTCAGAGCTATGTATGACTGTTGATTGCTTTTCTACCCTGACAACACAAAGAAAGTTATCCTGTAGGTATGGAGGGTCCTCAAAAAGCCAGACTTAGATCTTTCATAGTATTCAGATATAACACTACTGGGCAAATTCCTAATGGATTTTATATCCTTTTACACATATACTTGCCCATTCATGATCATTGCTAATTTATTCACAATATAAGGGAATTGGAAATGGTCAATTGTCCACTAACTGATTAACTGATGATGAGAACTATGTAGTTATGCACAATGAAGCACTGCTTATCTGTCAAGAAAAATGAATTAAGGAAGTTCACAGATCAAAAGATGGAACTGGAAATAATCTCTCTGAATGAGGTAATCTATACAGACGGATACCACACATTCAACCACATGTGGATGCTATAGTTGAAGCTAAGTAGGCATGTAAACTGTAGCAACCATGGAAGTCATGAAACTAGTAAGAGGCCATAGGATGGTTTCAGAGAAGGGATCTGGAAAGCATGATGTGAATGGTGAGAGTTGAGTAACAAAACATGGAGCGTTAAATGAGGTGGCGATAGGAGGTTAAGGCAGAGGAGAGATAACTAACACTAAAGGCCTTTGAAGATGCCATATGTAACCCTACCATTGTAGAAATGTACAAAATGTTTACATATTTAAACATTACGTGTATTTAAATGATGTCACTCTATAATGCGAGACAATACCTTTCCAATGTACTGTAGGATATCAAATAAAAACCCCAGTGCAGGTATGGATAACCTTTTTTTTTTCTTTGAATTTTTGATCAGTAGGGTACCACACACCAACCTTGCAACCATTACAGGCTATTGTCATTGCTTTTAATCTTCTAGAGTTTAACGATGAGTCTATAGTGCTGAAGAAACCACATATTTGAGTTAAATGGCATATTTTAAATAGTTATTGCTATGTAGCTAGTTTTGACACCATTATTTTAAGCAAAGCAATGCTCAACCTTAAACATTGCATGAAACTACAATCAGGACATTCCACATGGAAGGCAAACACTTCATCAACCAGTATATTTAGTTTATTTGCTCTATTATCAAGGAACGTAGAATAAGGTTTTGTGTTTTATTTATTTATTTGTTTTGTTCACTGTCTTCTATGTTGTAAATACAAATATGAAAATGTATGTCCTACGACATTTACTTGAAGACTCTCCCCACATATATAAAATCAATGATTTATTTCAAATAAAACATCAAAAATTCATACCTTGTTTTTGTTTATATTTTAGTTTTATTTTAGTTTGTTCATGTGGAGTGTGTGTGTGTGTGTGTGTGTGTGTGTGTGTGTTTTATAATATAGCTCTCTTTATTACATGAATGTGAGTGTATGGGCACATGTAACTTCATGGGTAGGTGAGAGGAGGAGAATGAATAGAGGGCTCATGAAAGAAGCCACCAGTAAAAATCTCCTAATTCAAAGTATCACCGAGGGGAATTTCTAGTATTATAGCAATCTGATGACAAAGTTGCTTTGTAGTTAGTGCTGATTCTGAATACATGAATACTGGTAGAGGTAATTCAGAAAGTTTAAGTTCTTTACGGTTGGACACTTCTCACCGTCTCCTGATTTATTTTGACTGATGGATAAATACACTTCCTTTGTCTATTGGTGATGGTTTTATTTGGCTTATTCTGGATAATAAGATATGTATACATGTGACTGTCAACTATTAGGTAAGTTTAGTAAAAGAAGTACTCAGCGAATCTTTCAGCCCTTCCACATTTACAGTGGCTGCTCCTTCTGTACAGACAGAGATAATGAAGGTCTTTGCATGCTTTTTCGTATTTCCCTTTAGATCATGATAAATATCTGGTGAATATGGAAATCATCAGCAACAAAAAAAAATAATGCTTATGATCTTTAAAATGGATTTTTGAATATTTTAGATTTTGAATTTTTACATTGGATACTTTTAGTAAAGCAACATTTAACAGAAAAGAGGGAGGATACTAAATTCATAACAAACTCTATATGAAGAGAGGAAGTAGTTTTCCAAATGTATTCATTTCTGGGTATGAGGAGGGGTTTGATTAAAAGATGCCTTAACCCCAGGAATAGCAAAGCCACCAAGGCTTAAGGAGAACACAATTTTAGTATACAACTTGTATGCATCAGCATCAATTTTTAAATCATTGTTACTTTACTTAACACCCAAAGGAATGTTAAAAACTATCAAAATATTACTAAAAATTAATACTTTAAAAAATAATAATACTAAAGTAATTTATATGGGCTGGGCAAAAAATATTTTGTCAGAAATACAGATGTACATCTTATCCCTCCAGATAAATAAGAGCAAAGACTTAACTTTCAAGCCTTCATTTCATTTTGATTCTTTATATTTCCTGTAATTTCACCTTCTTTCATAAAACTTGGGTACCGACTCTGTAAGTGTCCTTTTATTAGAGAGTACAAAGATGGATATTCTAGAGGTAAAGACGAGAGTGAAACACAACCAACCATGAGGACCGTAAAGCTTGACTCAGATGGTAAAATATTCCACAATTATTTGGTAACATTTGAAACAAATCCAGCCTAAATTACATTGTCTTTTCTGAAATGGTCAAAACACAAGTCAGTCTTTTAAATTAGGAGCCTGAGCTTTGGCTCATCTAGACTTTCTAGGTACCATTTCATCTTAGTTTTGAAATGGTATTGGAGATAGTGGCATTACAAATCAAATTTGTATCAGATTATGAGTATATTCTCCCTGCTAGCTACAGCTTATCTCTTGACTAACTTTGAAGTCAAGGAAATAGTAAAGGAATTTTAGGCACCCAAGAACAAAACTAAACCAGCTGTGAAATAATCATGGAATCATTACTATGTTGTCATGTTATATTAGGAGAGAGAAGGTCTGTGGACTGGAAGAAACTTGATGTTTTGAATCATGACCCATCCATCTTACAATGGGACATCTCTGCATAAGTTGCTTTAACTGTGTTTCGCGCCAGTTCCCTGTTTTGTGATTGGGGAATAGGCATGCCTTAATGAAGCGTTCTGTATACTGAGACTAACATGAAAGTTTCTATGTAAAGTAATTCATTATAATTATTATTATCATTGTGAAGTCTGTACTTTATAGTAACTGATCCTAATGCCTAGACAGAATATAATTAGATAATTCCTTGTTAGCACTTTTGTGTGAACGTGCATGTGTAAATTAGTGAGTGTGATGTGGCCTGCTTCTTATAATGAAGAGCAGGATCATACTGAAGCACAAGCTACTAGAGCAGGACTGGAACTGGTGAGCCATGCGACACTGCAAGACCTGCTCCTGCTCCCAACGAACCTCATTAGTTTACCCTCTGCACACTAACTGAAAGCTTTGCCCTGCACTCTCTGTCCCTGTCACCTCTATCACCTGTCATAAAAAGTAGTGAAATAAAAATTAGAATAAATAGAATGTAAGTGGCCCATCCATATCTACATTTAAAACTCTAGATAACCTCAAACAGGGTTTAACAAGACAAGGAGACATGATAAGTCACTTGAATATCTTACATAATGCCAATGCAATTAATTTTGAATGTCATCTTTTATCAAAAGTTATTATAAAAAATGTTTGCTTCTCAGTCAGACAGTGGTGGCACATGCCTGTAATCCCAGCACTTGGGAGGCAGAGGCAGGGGGATCTCTGTGAGTTTGAAGCCAGTCTGGGCTACAGAGTGAGTTCCAGGAAAGGCTCCAAAGCTACACAGAGAAACACTGTCTCAAAACAAAACAAACAAACAAACAAACAAAAACAAGAACAAACAAATAAACAAAAATGTTTGCTTCTCATATCTCCCTATTATTTGCATTTCCTCAATGGGCAGCTTCTTGCCATCTTCTCTCAGGCACAGTGCAGTGTGGTGAAATTACCCAGTTCGGCAGTTTGCATAGACAGATGTAAAAGAGGTAGCATGGAGACCTTTAAACTAAGGTAGACTGTAGATGAAGAGGCCACCTAATATTTTTCCTCCTAGAATTATTTCAGATGTACAGTGATATAAAGTCTAGTTGCAGAAGGCAAGGTCCTCATATTTTAAGGCTGAGTGCAGCCTTTTCATTCATGTGTTTACTTTCCTGTTATTTATCAATCATCACACTGGGTACATGCATCAATCATGCCTAGCATATGTAAGATCTTCAATTTGACCCTCAGCATCGCCTAAGATAAAAGAAGAAAAAGAAAAACATATAAATATAAATATAGAACATTTAAAAATAATCTTAAAATGGTCAAAAATCATATCTAAAATTTCTATTGAAATTAACCGATTTAGCAATTTTCTAAAAATCGGCAATACTGGCTTTTCTTTCAAATATATATCGACAAAGAATTTAAAGCACATTGGCTTGAGACTTATTTCTTTTGTGATGCTTTCATGGTAAATGCAAATTGAAGACTTTGTGGAAAGAGAAAAATCACAAATCAAACTTTTTTTTGGAAATTAATATAACTTTCACTTAAAAATGGTACTCTAAAATGCTCATTCATTTATAAGATCATACATGGAGTTCTTGAGTGTGTGTGTGTGTGTGTGTGTGTGTGTGTGTGTGTGTTTGAATGTGTGCGTGTGTTCAGATGTGTGTGGTTAGGCATGAATGAATATGTATGTAATTGTGGAGGTTAGAGGTCAGCCTTTATTGAATTTCCTCAGGAGAGTTGTTTTCTGAGAAAAGGATCCTCATTGGTCTATGGATTCCTATTGAATTCTTGTCACCTGACCAATGAGCCCCAGGGTCTACTTCCTCAGCCCTGGGATTGCATGGGCACACCATCCTATGAATTTGGGGCATCAGATTGAACTCAGCTACTCCAGTTTGTACCACAGTCACTTTATCATAGGATAGATTGCCTAAACTCCATAAATTCTTTCCTGTATTGGCAATCTCAGTATGGTGTGTGTGTGTGTGTGTGTGTGTGTGTGTGTGTGTGTGTGTGTGTTACTACTTGGTACAATTTTAAATGCTTATGAAATTTAGATTCTTATTTATATTTATTTAGATTTTATTTTTCTGAGCATAAAGTTATCTTTATTTTCTAAGTTTTAGATTACAAAAAGTGCAATAATTTAGTTACAAATCCCTATATATGTCATTTAAAATTAATAAACAAATGTCAATATATTATCATTATCTAAAGTTTAAAACTTCAATTTTCTTTACTTTCTACCAAATATTCTCCAGGTTTATTTAAGGGTTTCTAGAAAGAAGTCTATCTACATTACTAGCAGAACACCTGACAGCAGCCCACACTGTGAAATATATTAAAGGGACTCAAGAGTAAAAAGTAAAATCCCACAACTTCAAACAAATACTGTTTCTACTTGATAATTCAGATTCCCTTGAATAAGTGCTAAACAGATGTCTGAAAGTTTTTCTATCATTTATTCAATAATCACAGAGATGCAAAATAGTGGAACACCTTAATTAGAATAATTGCTAAACAGTAAACAGTAAAAATTTGTTGCATATTGGACAAGGAAACTCTTACACATTGATGAGGACATTGCATTTTGGTAATCTGTAAGCAGTTTAAAATAAAAGGTTTAAAATATCAAGATCAATTTCTCTAATGGGTATGCCCCAGGGAAACTAAATCTGTTTTACTGAGATCTCAGCAACACTGCCATGTTTTCAGTTGTACTGTTAGTAGCTGGGGAAATAAAATAAATAAAGTGCCTCTTTAAAAATGAGTAGATGAAGAAAACAAGAAACACCAGACACACATACACACAGACCACACACACACACACACACACACACACACAAACATACACACACACACACACATGCACACACACACACACACACACACACACACACACGTTGCAGTTTAATTGTGAAGTAGCATTGTTTGAGTAGTAGGAAGACATGATAAGCACAATCAGCAACCACAACAGAAAGACAAATGCCACAAAGTCTCCCTCACCTGTGGTGTCAAAAAAGGCAACCTCACAGATGCGGAGTAGAATATGGCAGAGACTAGAGGCCAGGTGAAGAATAGGAATTTAGAAAGTGAAACATATTGAGAAAAGAGAAATATCTGCATGTGTGTTTTGGAGTGAAGGTGGTGTTAATCATGTTGTGCTGTGTGTTTCAAAACAGCTACAAGAAGAATAACATTTTGAGGTGATGCTCATGGTATCTATATTTAGACCTTTAAAAATGACAACATGGTACATGCATATCCACTGAATACATTGCTGCTATTACAAGGAACCTTAAAACAAAACAAAACAAAAACATGAAAGATTATATATCACAGTCATATTGTTTCTGATACTAGCATTCTTGTTTTCTAAAATATTACTGATTGACTGACTGATTTATATGTGTTTTGCCTCTATGTACGTCTCTTCATCCTGTATGTGCCTGGTTCCAGGGAACACAGAAGAGGGTATTGGAAACCCTGCAACTGGAGTTGCAAACAGTTGCTAATCACTACGTGGATGCTGAGAACTGAACTTGCATCTCCTGGAAGATCAACCTGTGCTCTTACTCACTGATCCACCTCTCTATCCCCATGGAGTACACAATAACAACCATCTTTCTTTTGTTTTCTTTTCACCTCCCACATTTTAATTCATTTATTTATTTGAGTTGAATCATGACCAGGTGTCTACAGGTGGCCTGGCATGATTCTGGAGGTCAGAGAACAACTTTCAGGAGTTATAGTTTCTCTCTTTACATCATCTGAATTAAATACAAGTTGTCAAGCATGTTGTTCAAGTCCCTTTACTATCTAGACAGTTATAGAATTAACGGTATATAAAAAATAAGACTATTTACATTATGTTTTAATTCAATTAAGAAATATAGCGATTTATTTACTATTCAGCTATTTGGATGGAAATATTTGTAAATGGGTATCTATATTGTGGTGTAATCTAATAGTAATGACCTTTTATATTACTCAGACTCTTGTAAGTTTGTGCTTCTTAAAATCATGATTAGCGTCTCTTTCTCTTTGTTTATTGCATCAATTGCTGCATATTGTTTTACTTTTGTTTTCATTCTTTTTCTCTCTGGCAGGACATAATGCTATAAAATCATTAATAATTGTGCTTTCTTAACCTGGAATCAGCCACTTTCCAAGGACCAAGGATCCAATTGTTTTGTATGTATGTGTGTGTTTAGTTATATTATTTTATTAATAAATTAAGATGAGTATGATTATGATTTTGTGAATATTTCATTGTATTCCATTTGCTTAAGTAAAATAAACACTAAATATATTCTAATTTTTGTTCAATCAATCTGATTATTGATTTGAATTCAATAAATAGTTACCATATTTACTTTAAAAGTTATCTCACTTATGCTACATATTTTCAAAAACATGTGAGAGATTAATTTGAAATACTGCTTTTGATTATTTCACTTTTCATTTATATTGTTCACACTAGGAAACCTTATAAACTTTCCTCAAAAATCTCAACTCTGATGACACTATCAATGCCTCCCAATGGAAATGGAATTTTAGAATGAAGTGTTCTGCCTGAAAATGTCTTTATCCACCTCATCAAGTCATAAGCATCCTTCTGTTTTTGGTCTATTGAGTCTTAAGGGATGTGCTTAGGATTTGATCCTACTCCATTTTCAATGAAAGTGAAAAGGACCAAGATTGAAATGATGTCCTCTGAGTAATTCCCATGATTTAAATTTGGAATTCCTCCCTTAATGCCATATTTCAGTTTTGGCCCCTAGCTTATGGCAATATTTTGAAAGCTGTGACGTTCTTAGGAATGGATTTAAAAGTTATAACTATCCTATGTTCTAGTTCTTTGCTTTCTATCTGTAACGTGAAGACGTGGCTGCCTCACCACATTGCTCCAGCACTCACATCCATGTTTCCATGACTCTTCCTGCCGCGATGACTTGGAATCTACCTGAAAGCCTGAACCAAATAAACCTCTCAATTTTGGGCTTGCTCTGTTGGGTATTTCATGACAGCGATAGGGGGAGCAATAAATATGGTGATATTTTCAATTAAAAACATTAGTCTTTAAGAAGAGTAGTCAAGTGCCTGCGATGTGATGCCTTGGTGCGGTGGGGAGGGGTTTGGACCTGCCTAGGCTCAGTGTGCCAGGCTCTGCTGACTCCCCTTGGGAGATCTTGATTTGGGGGATGTGGGGTTGTTGGGTGGCTTGGGGGTGGGAGAAGGGAAGAGGTGGGATCTGTGGGTGGTATGTATAGTGAGTAGAAAATTTCTTAATAAAGAAAAATGAAAAAAAAGGAGTAGATTTCAGCATCTTCCCACTCACTCACTTTAAAGACATTAGCTATACTAACAGTTCTTGACACGACAAGGTCATATTCCTAGGATGACTGCAGGGACCATTGAAGTGATATGTAAGGAAGTTCAAGGTTGCCCTGGAGGTTCCTCATTGTGTCACTGAACATGTTATGATAGACATACATGTGAAAGCCAACAGAGAACAGTTATTTGATAAAGTGTGCAGCTGTGTACTGTTTCTCTCACACTGAGATGCAAATCTTCTAGGAGCAAAAACATCATTTCCCAGGTATAGGGAAACTGCCTCTTTATAATGAAAACTTCCTATACATGATTCTCATCTCTTGTCAATCCTCCTGAGTGTTTTTCTCTGCTACTGACATGAAGATAAATTTGTGTTTCCTCCAGCTTAAACAAATCAGACTCTACTAGATATTCCTGGTGATTCACCCTTCCAACATTTTCATCCCTCTTTAAAAACACTCATCACTTTATATAGTTCAAATTTTATTCCAGGTCAAGTTAGGAATTTTTTCACATTGCAATATTTATTCATGAATGAAGGCAAATATTACTGTTTTTACTAGTGTCCAGTTTTATTTCCAGCACCTGTCTCCCCATTCCTTTTCTAAGTATTACCCTTGATAGCCTACATTTTCATTTTTCCAGTCACCACTCTTGTTCTCTACCCAACATTTTATGACTAGAAGAGATCAGTAAGATGAATACTAGAAATGAGAAAGTCAACTACCCTCTCTGGATAATTAACGGAACTCAAAGCAAAGTTAAAATAGTCATTGTCAGAAAATAATAGAATAATTGTCTCAAAGGACAACTAGGTTGCCTTCAGCAAAAGAAATGAAACATTGAGATCAGTAATTTGGGATAAAATGTGAGTGACCTAATGAATGAATGTCTTTTACCAAGAGAAAAGGAAAGAGTTGGGGAAAGAAGGGAGGCCAGAGACATGAACTCCTTTTAGTATCTAAAAAGAGAAGGTATAAAATATGAAATCCTATAATAAACGTCAACAAATTGTTTGGAATGATGACGAGTGATATAAATGTAACATACTTTATAAAAACAGCATAGAAATCACACAACAAATATCACAACCATTTGTGATATTTTAAGAGGCTGGGGTCCCTTCTCAGAGCAAGTGATCCTTTCTCCTCAGGAGTTTTTCACTGGGTGTATACAATTTTTCTTTTGATTTGTGTAGAAATGTCCCTTGAGTGGTGTTTGACATGAACATGCTTGAAAAATCCCAGGTGTATTTAAAGTAAGAGCATCAGTGAAATTGAAGTTACATATAAAACAAGAAATGTTAATAATAATGTCAATAAATTTGTTTTCCAATCTCAGGGATGCAGATCCCAAGTCTTCTGATCTACAATGTGTGACCGTTTCCTACTTTATCATTTCAAATTCTAAAAATGAGCAGAGCGACTAGATTGGTTCTATTTGTTTATTTTGAATAATTTACAATTTCAGTAAGTAACTCTAACTACAAATTTAACTAACATATGAATGCTTTCCTTCAAGTATGATGTTTATTATGCACAGGTAATGCAGAGAGGATGAATGGCAAAATTGGCATCCTTCCCAGCATTCAATTTGCTGCCATGCATTCCTCAGTCTTTCCTGGTGCTCTATAACACCAGCAGCAATTATCTTTATGCTAGCCATCCCCACTGTGAGTCTGGCATGGAGATCCTCACCTACAGTGTTTCTAATTATTGATGCATTTCCCTTTTCCAAATGTCAAACAGCTTTCTTTAAGTGTAATCATCTGGTTTGCCACCTGTGGCTACTTTTTCAAATGCTACAAATACAGTCAGCAGTAACTCTCCTTCATCATTACGGTTTAGCTTCTGAGTATCTAAACTGGTTTTTGGTGTAAAAATACTATCTGTACAATCTTCAAACTGTAGTTCGTGATTAGCTCAATGAATTATTCAGCTGGTTGTCATTACACAACCAAATAGAACGTTATCTGTTTGGTGATTGCAGAAAAATTAAATTTCTTATTAGTTATGTTAATTTATATTAAATCTCATTAGAGTGTTGGTAAAAATTGTTAGCACTGGCTTTTCATAGCATGAGAACTGCTTGTCAGATATTGACTTGGACAGGTTACCTAACCTGCAGATTAGCATAAATATTTTAAAGTGATTTTTTTCCACAGTACTTGTGGTGATGTTTTATTTGCGCTTTAATAAATAAAGCTTGCCTGGAGATCAGAGGAAAAAGCCAACCATTATAAGTAAACACAAAAGTCATGCCTTTAATCCTATCATTTGCGAAGCAGGGATCTGTCTGGATCTCTGTGAGATTAAGGCCACACTGGGAACAGAGCCAGGCATGGTGGCACATGCCTTAAATTCCAACACTAGTTAACAATGGAGGTCTGGAGGTTTGTACAGACAAACAGGAAGTGACAGAGCTAGGCAGGAAAAGGAAGTGATATAGCTGGACAGAGAGAGCAAATTAGATGGTAGAATAGCAAGGCATATAGGTGTGGGTAGACAGGAAGTATCTCGCTTCTGGAAGTTGCAGAGCTGGTGAGGTGAGATTAGCATGTGGCTGTTCCTATTCCTCTGATCTCTCACAGGTTTTCACCCCTATATCTGGCTTTTCTATTAATAAGATCATTTATAAATTTATCTACAAATAGTGTTATTTGGTACATTGTTATATATTTTCCATAAACCTTGGAGTTTAATTTTAGTAATGATGCTCAGAGAGGTGAAATCATTTGTGTAGGATGAGTTGAATGGTGATATAACCTCTTGTCCTGTGTTTACCTAATATCTTCTTTACTTTCCTTCTTACTAATTTGAAATTACTTTTAAAGTCAACATACACAGTTCAGAGTATGTTTGTGAATTACATATTGTGGACGATATATCCCTTTTATTTTAAATAAATAAATAGTGTTTGCATAAAGATAATAAAACCATTCTAATACTTGTAATCAGCAAGTACTTTCCTACCATTTATTTAATCCATTTATAATTTGTTTCCTCTAACTACAGAGAGTTTATGAAGTTTGCTTCATATTATTTGCTTAATTAGTTTCTTTTCTTTACTATTTGTGTATTTTCTAGTTATATTTTATAGTCATAATTTCCAGTTAGAAATTTAAATATCATTACTAACTTTAGTAATATATTGACAAAGACTCATTTGTTTTGCTTTCTTGCTCAACTGAGTATTCACGATGAAAATACTAATCATCAAATTGAAAAAATGGAAGAGTCAACAAAAACCAACATACAGTATAAGATGATACTGACACAGGCCAATCAGAGAAATAATTTTATTTCATCTGTCCTTTTTGTTTGTTTGTTTTCAAGACAGGGTCTCACTATGTAGTTTAGCTGTTCTGGAACTCATTGTGTAGACCTAGCTAGCCTCCAACTCACAGAGATCTGCATGCCTGTTCCTCACAAGTGCTGGGATTAAAGGCATGTGCTACAATGCCCAGCTATAACAGGAATAATTTTCAAAAATATAATTTTTCAGACATATATCTATAGAGTAAACAGAAAGACTAAGAGACATAGAAAGAAACAATAAAAGAAATATGTATAGTTTTAGTAGTTATTAAAATGGGAACATACAAACAATTCTTCTTATACAGTGACTGCCAACATATAAATGAATTAGAAGGGCTGATGATCATATTAGGTAAGAATTTCAACTTAAATCTTCATTATTAATTTATATCATTATATATTACATACATACACACACACACACACACACACATATATATATATATATATATATATATATATATATATATATATATAAAGTTTGCTCTATTGGCTTGCATGATTTTATCTGGGTAATATGATAGTGGCCAGCTTCATTCATGGGAGGCTAAGAAACCAGTAGCTTCTTCCTCAACCAGGCTAGATGCCACAGTGTTCCCAATCTGGCAATAAGGACACGGAAGATTCTCAGCAAGTCACACTTCTCCATCTCAAGGTAGAAGGGCAAAGAAGCTGAGTCCTGGTGTCAGGGAAGGACGACAACAATGGTTTCAACAGAGAAGATGCACTCATCTTTTTCTGTAGATCATTTTCTTTCTGAGCTGTCACTGGTGCTTGTGGTGATATTGTGTTCCCCCCAAATATTGTGCACCCTAATAAACTTATCTGGGGTCAGAGAACAGAATAGCCACTAGATAGACCTAGAGGACAGAAAATGGTGGCATATAAGCCTTTAATCCTAGCATTGCAAAGGCAGAGATCCATCTGGATCTCTGTGAGTTTAAATCCACACAGGAAACAGCCAGGCATGGTGACTCACACCTTTAATCCCAGGAAGTGAGGCTTTAATCCCAGGAAGTGATGGCAGAAAGCAGAAAGGTATATAAGGCATGAGGACCAGAAACAAGAAGCTTTTGGCTGGTTAAGCTTTTAGACTTTTGAGCAGCAGTTCAGCTGAGATTTATTTGGATGAGGACTCAGAGGCTTCTAGTCTGAGGAAACAGGATCAGCTGAGGAACTAACGAGATGACGAAGTTGTGGCTTGTTCTGCTTCTCTAATCTTCCAGCATTCACCCTAATACCTGGCTCCAGGTTTGTTCTTATTAATAAAAACTTTTAAGATTCCTGCTACAGGTGCTGCCCATTCTGGGGAAGGTTTATCCCTGTTTATTTAGCCCTTCCAGTTAATATTCATAGGTCCACCAGAGCTGTGTCTCCTTGTTGTATACAGATCTAATCAAGTCACCAACCAAGATTATCCAGTTTATATATACAATCATACTTTGTAATTCACAAACTAAAAAATACATTTATTATAATTTGTTATCATTATACAAAATTCATTATTTAAGATTTAAGGAGGAAAAGTTACTAGAATTATTAGTCTTCCCAGAGTCTAAATTTAAAAATAAAAAATACTGCATTGGAAATCAGGATTACAGTTTAGAATTGTCTTGACATTTTTCATCATATATCATACTGGCTCTAAAAGAATACAGACCATGTGGGAGGACATTCTTATCTATTAAGCCTTAAGTTTTAAAACAAATTCATAACCTCCATATTTTATTTGATTGTAAGTAATAAAATGTTGTAGCTGAATGTTTTCCTGTGCCTACCTGGCTCCTGCATCCTCTCTGGTCCTGCAGCTGCTCAGACCCAAATGAACACACAGAGACTTATATTAACCAAAACCGCTTGGCCATTAGCTCAGACTAACTACTGACTAGCTTTTATACTTAAACTCAGCCCATTTCTGTTAATCCATATGACACCACGTGTTCTGTGGCTTTACCTGTGGTCCATTACATGCTGTGCCCTGCACAGCAGGCTGGTGTCTCCTGACTCAGCCTTCCTCTACCCAGAATTCTCCTTGTCTGCTTATCCTGCCTATACTTTTGCTACTGGCCAATCAGAGTTTTATTAAACCAATGTATAAAACCATTATCTCACAGCAAAAGGTAAATGTATTTTTAGTATATTAAGTGAGGAAATGAAGAAACATTTTTTTCTTATATTGAAATGATTTATTTCTATAGAATACATTAGACTTGTAACAAATTATTCAATATAAGAATCATGTACCACATGGTCTTTTTAAATTTTATGTTCATATTTATATTCATATTTATATTCATGTAATATGAATATAAACATCTCTTAAGTAATAAATAAATATAGTCTAACAGTCAATTTATGAAGATTATTAAATGTAATGATAACTGGCTATACTACTTACATTCAAAATTCTTCTATCATTTCATGAGCTTAAAATGTGATTATTTAAAATTACATTAAGTACTTTCCCTAATTGTCTTTTGGAAACTAAATAGAAAAAAAAATCCTGTAATTATTTGAGGAAAAAATAATTTAAGAGGATTAGAAGTCTAGATAAAATTAAATATATTCTGAAATACCCTTTTTGAGATTAACTTTGTGTGTCAAGTAATACAAATGAAAGTCATTAAAAACTTAAGCATATTATTTCACTTGTTTTATGTGAGTGCAGCTATGTAGATGCAAAACCTTCCAGTGATTTCAAAGAATACTTGGGGAAAAATGAAGGCAAATATTTCTTTAAGCTTATTGAAGTAATAAAACATATTCCAGTGCCATTTTTGCTTCAATTTCATCAGTCTCTCTTTTATCCTATAGGATTATGCCATAAAGACACTTCCAGTTTTCTGTTTTGAATTTCCAAAATTAATTCACTCTCCAGAATTTTTTTAAATGTAGAGAGAGTCAGACAAGAGTAAAACAAGAATCAAGAGAGCATGCATTCAGCTTGTTAGGTAGTGTCTAGTGCCACACGGTTGTTGGAACTGAGTCCCTGAGAGCTGTGGCAGCCCCAATCGTGTGCCTTTCCTACTATAGTGCACGTGTCCTACATGCCTACTGTCTTTTGATAGGACATGCTGCTTCCCCATCATCTATAGCTCTCTGTGTGGTCCCCATAGAAACACAGACTTGACTCACAGCTTCACATATCCCTTCCCAGGTGCTGCTTTAGGAGGAACGAGGAGGTGGGTAAAATAACAATAAGAATGTCTGAAAAAGCCTAATGAATCATATTAGCTATTTACAGAAAAACTGTAGCACTCAGAACTCCATATACAAATAAAAATATATAGCTTTAGTGGACTTTCCTCATCTTGGCTGACAGTGTACTTTCTAAGAGTCAATTAACAACTAACAAAAAAACCTATTACCAGACATGAGAATCCCTCTTTTAAGTTGCTGACTAGGCCTCCCCAAAAGACTTCCAAAACAGTTTCTTGCTGTTTCCCTTGGTTATCTTTCAGAGGTGAAAGGTAAGTTCCCTATTGATGAATACCCCACACACTTCAGAAATAGGTCCCATAGACCCCTTGATTAGGAGCTTACCCAAATATCATCTCTCTGAGGATTAGCTTTCATGGCACCAGAAGGCACTATAGAAGCTTCCATGAGAGGGAAGCGACTTACAGTACTACCAATGTATGATGCCTATGAACCACATCAATGTCCAGCATCACCACACTGGTGTGGTAGTACCACAAGTACCCTGACGGTAAGCAGCTGCTCACTAATTATAACTTATAACCAGCTCAACAAGAGGCAGACTATGCCTGGTATGTAATAGAAACCTACCTAAGTGGCCAGTACTAGTGAAGTCATGGTTATTGAAGGAAAATCTTCAACCACTAATTTACTAAAGCAGCACAATCCCTAACAACAATCTGTAAACATTTGTCCATACACCAAGAATAGGTGTAGATTTCACCCTTCATCAGGAAACTTTTTCAACAGAGCCTGCTACATAAAACCACAACCAATGAAAATGCAGAGCTGTACATTCCAATTCCAATGGGTACATCTACAAAAACACTCCCACAACTAAGTCTAAGTGAACAATGTGAAAGAGGTGAGGAAAGATGTTAAGAGATAGAGGATCAGGAAGTTTGCTGTGAGATTATGTCTCTAAATAATATCAGAAGCTACACCCTAAAAATCTTACTAAATTGAAAGCATAAAGTGTGCTGATAAAGGATGACACCGATAAGCATGTCCAACTTGACAGAGAAAAGCACATGAGATCTTAAGCCTACATAGAGAACTATAGGTAACTGAAGAAAGTTGGGAATGGGAGAGGTGGACATCCCAGGTGAAAGTAGACCGACTGGTTGTCTAGCATCAAACAGTCTTCCTTAAAACATGCATAGAGGTAGTATTAAGTAGACTGAGCAGGTTATATTTAGGAATATATATATATATATATATATATATATATATATATATCTCAATTAGTAAAAAAAAGAGAGGCTATGATTTTGAGAGTGGGAAAGGTTATATGTGAGGGTTTCATTGGAAGAAAGAGAATTGAGAAGCTTTGTAATTAAATTATAATCTCTGTAAAATAATCTGGGTGAATGTCTCCACGTGTTCCTGACTCTTATATTGGACATTCTCCCCAGTCAACACTGCATGAATGATAATAAAAATCTGTCTCTGGCTTAAGCAGTCATCTTTTGCTGTGGATATCTGTATGCTGTGAATGTGTTGCTCTGATTGGTTAATAAATAAAGTGCAGTTTGGCCAGTAGTCAGGCAGGAAGTATAGGCAGGATAAACAGACAAGGAAAATTCTGGGAACAGGAGGGCTGAGTGAGGAAACGCTGCCAGCCACCTCCATGAGAAGCAAGATGTGAAGGCAGAACTGGGAAATGGTATCAAGCCATGTGACTAAACATAAATAAGAATTATGGGTTAATTTGAGATGTAAAATCTAGCTAGCAAGAAGCTTGCCACGGCCATATAGTTTATAAATAATATAAGCCCGTGTGTGTTCACTTGGGCCCGGGCAGGACTGGAGATAACTCCAGCTGCAATCTATACCCTTGGATCATGGTTTCAGGAACCTCTCAGTTTCTGGATGGCTGAGCACACTATAGTGAATCTTATGGAACCCATCTCCTAAATAGTCATATGTGAGCCACAGGTGTTCTATGGTCCTAAGCAAAAGTCTTTAAATAAGTTAAAACCTCACACCACTGTATCCATAGCTGAGTGTCATCTGCAAATTCTGGAGATCTTCTCATGGTCCTGATGTAATGATACATAATGTTTGTTAATTTCAATAGCACACATCTTTTAGAGACCATATATCTTCTTCAAGCTCAGTTTTCCCAGCCTTCTTTCCTTCTAACAGACTGCAATATTTTTTAAATGATTTCGCTATGTTGCTCTTTTGCCATACACACCAGAAAGTATCAGAGATTGATTTTCCTTGAATCTCCACTGCCAGACAACATAGTATATTAGTTTGAAACTGAACTTTTAAATTTCTCAGGAAACAACAGGCTTTTTCTTTGCCTGAAAGTCATATGAATGACTTCTAATCCAATTCCGAGTGTCCTTCTTCCATTCAGAACCTCCATGAGCACACTTTCTTCTGTTCACATTATTATCTGTATTTCTGTGTCCTGTGCTTATACCTGAGAAAGGTTTATATCTATGCATAACAATTTCTTATTGCTTCACATAAATTAGTTCCAAAGTTTTAGGAACCTTGTGGTCGGATTAAGTCATCTCACAACTACGTATTGAATATATTTTCCTAAAGGTAACTTTTATTGTTGCTATGAAAAATAACACCATATTAAGAATAAATGGCATTTTACTTTGTCTCATAGTTTCAGAGATTTTAATATGTAGTCCTTGTCTTGGTTGATTCTCTGACCATGGTGACCCAGACCTTCATGGTAATAGGAGTTGTAGAAGTAGATACCGTTTACTCATATTAACAGGAAATAGACAAAAAAGTGGGTGTCGGGGGAGAAGAAGAGCATTGGTTCACAAGGCACAGTCTCAGATTAAATGTTTCCTCTCAGGCTACACTTTAAACCTCCTAATGTTTAAAGAATTTCAAAAAATGCAGCTGGTGACCAAACATTCATCAGTTCCCTAAGACAGTAATTTTATATTATAGCTATGATTTTATATATATATATATATATATATATATATATATATGATTGGTTACTTTTGTTGCATATGTATTCAGAAATTTGCATGTATTATAATTTTTACTGAGTCCTCTATGTGTAAAACATACAAGCATATACAAATTCCATAGACTAAAAACAAGGAAGATTCAAAACATTAAGTTATTAGTGGCTTGTTATTTTTATGCTGTACTAGGTAGGTTTTTTTTTTTTTTTTTTTTTTTCTCAACTTGACCCAATCTTGTAGCTGGAGAGTTTTCTCTCTGGGTCCCACCAAGACCTGGCAGTCCGACAGCCCACTTATAAAATAAACACACAGATACTTATATTATTTAAACTGTTTGGCCTAATGGCTCAGGCTTCTAGCTATCTAGTTTTTACATCTTAAGTTAATCCATTTCTATAAATTTATACCTTGCCACGTGGCTCGTGGCTTACCAGCATCTTCACAAGCTGCTTGTCATTGCGGTGGCTGGCAGTGTCTCCCTCCGCCTTCCTGTTTTCTCAATTCTCCTCTCTGTTAGTTCTGCCTATACTTCCTGCCTGGCTACTGGCCAATCAGTGTTTTATTTATTGACCAATCGGAGCAACACATTTGACATACAGACCATCCCATAGCACAATCTGGATTAATCTTGGGAGAAGGAACCTCAATTGAGAAAATATCTCTTTAAAATTGGCCTGTAGGCAAGTCTGTGGGACATATTATTGACTAATGATTTATGTGGAACAGCTCATCCCACCGTGGGCAGTGTCATCCCTAGAGAGGTGGTCCTAGGTTGTAGAAAGAAGCCAACGCAGTGAGACATGAAGAACAAGCAGATATGCAGCATTCTTCCATGGCCTGTCTCTCCTTCATCTCCTGGTTCTTGCCTTGGGCCCCTCGTTGGCCTCTTTCAATGATGGATTATAAGCTGTGAAATTATTCAATCCCTTTCCTCTCTGAGTTGCTTTTGGTCATGGTCTTTACCACAGCATGGTAGAAAATGAGGACATACACAATGCTAAGCCTGGCTAGATTACAGATGAATGCTAAGCTTTAATTAAAAATTTCCCGTTATCCAGGGAACATCCATTCTGTTACAAGTAAGAGTCTTTGAGGCAGACTATTAGCATAGACAATGATTAATATGACACTACAAGTGATTTAGCAGATGGCAAATATTAAGTAGCTTAACGGGACTTAATTCAATTTTATAAAGCCAAAACCCTAAATAGTGTTCCTTGATGACTTTTCAGTAATTAGGCTTTGATAACTAATTTAATTTTACCTGTCTTTCAAATTGAACACAAGTGTGAAAACATGGGAACACTTACTGCTTTTAAGTATCTCCTGTGATTTTCTGTTCAATACGTTTTTTTCACTGTTGGAAAAGGAATAATCATTGTACTTCCCCATAACTTTTCTTTGCTTTCAAACTTATTGAACCCAGATATAATAGATCAAGAGAGAATCTTATTTTCTGCTAAATTTCACATAAATTACTAGAGGAAATTGTTAGAGCACCATATCGCTTTGTAGGATGTTGATTTATACTGTGGGGTATAATTATTTCTTAGAATATGAACTTATAAAATACTGCTACACATTTAAAGGCAATATTTGTGGTACCAAATTTTCAGTTAATATTGTGTACATTCATGAACATGTGTACAAAACCCACAAATATCTTTACATATACACATTTCCAAAGCTAATTATAAAGCAATAATAATCTATGTAACACTGATTTCATTTGCTTCTACCCCATGTGTTATAATAGTTCAAATACATATTTTGGTGTATTTGCTCATTTTATTTTAGATCAACCACATACCATGCATACACATACTCAGTGTTTTGTTATTTGAATATAGTGTAGTTGATCTTATCCTTACACATGTAAGTGAGTATTTTGAAGTATATATTCAGAGTGGCATTCTTGGAATGAAAGTCTCATGCACCATCATCCTTCCTGTTTATTTTCTGTTAAATTAATGATGTAATGTGGATCTTGAAAGCCCAGTAATGTTTCCTATATTAAAGTCCTTGTCCCATGCTATAGACTGTTGGACATGGTTAATATCTACATGGTGGTACCCTGTGGAGAGGAGCTAGCACATTGACAGTGCCATATGCAAGAAGACAGGGCAGAGACTGTAGCCCTTTCCTGTCTCTCTCACTACCTGGTCACACTGAAGTGAGCAGCCTACACTGTCATGGGTTCTCACCATGAAGTGCTATGCAACAAGGGAAAGATAACACAGCCTAGCAATTATAGACCTGAATTTCTGAATCCATGAAATCAGCCAAAATGATCCTTTTTCTTTCATAAATGATCCTAGCAGACATTTTTGTCATGGTTAGATAAGCCTAGCAAGGCAGATATAGCAGTTTCCCAGGCTAGCAATGAAGCTTAGCCTCAGATTATCAGTGTAAGCAGTGCATAGTTGCATCCTTCCCTTCCTACCACCATTTCCACTTCCTTTGTTTACTGTCTGTCTTTTCATTTGTAAATTTCACCATTTTAGTGAACATGAGAAAAACTGTCTCTTTGAATTGCACTAATGGGCTAGAAGTGATGATCCCGAGTGTGGTAACACAGAGTCAGAAGGACCTATAGTGAACATTCTCCTCCATGTTGATGCTGGCTTTATGCTTTAGATACATTTGATTTATTTGTGATACTTAAAGAGATTATCAGGGTGGTAAGGAATCATGTAGAAGGAGGGGATCTTCTAAGGAAGACACTATAAAATGTAGTGTTATTTATTTTTTATTTATAGTGCAGCTTTTGCCTCCATGTATGCCTGTGTAAGGATGCCAGATGCACTGGAACTGAAGCTAGAGAAAGTTGTGAACTGCTAGGTGGATGCTGAAAATTGAAACCAGGTCCTTTGGAAGAGTGGTCAGTGCTCTTAACTGCTGAGTCATCTCTCCATCCCCCAGAATATTGTGTTATAAAATGACAAATGGAAAATTATAGCAGGGCCATTAAAAAGATTGGGGGATAGGAGGGCAGGTTACAGGACAGTGTATGGGGAGAAATAACACCAATGACTTCATAAGAGCTGCTTGAACACTTACTAATATACAAGAGTTCTAAATTATATGCATATATACAATTAGTTAAATGGAATTAACATACAATGGGAGAGACAATATCTCAACTAGACATTATAAGCTACCAAATAAAATACTTATTATGAGGACTGAGTTAAATTTTTTGGTCATTGGACAGAGGTGTTCCATGGATTTCATCCCACCTCACTTTGGCATGCTCTCCCTTTGCTATTGGCTACCCTCCACAACTTGACAGGAAGAAACGATTGCTGAAGACACCCCAAACCCATGGCACAGAAGAAATGCAGCTGATATGAAAATGGAAACTTCACCATTATTCACTGATGTTCATAGCGATGGAAGCTGCTATACATACTAATGAGGAAAAAAATCATCAATCACCTCAATATCTATTCAGATAAAAAGATAGAATTATCAGAGTAAAATATATTCTATTACATTTAATGTTAGAATTAAATATACATGTGCTAAGAGTCAGACATTATGTAATTTTGGTACTATTGAATTATGAAAAGAAGTAAACACAAATTATTAGATTTCCACAGAAAACACTTTAAGATTTACTGTAGTAATTACATCTTCAAAAGCTCTTGGACAAGGTAAACAGGCATTATTTCTAACATATCTTATCTTATTATTCCTTTTATATTAAAAACAGATTTTAAACCAACAAGTATGAAGTACAATATGTCTTGTGTGGTATAAAGTACTCTGTTATATTGCACATTATTAAACATTCTTGGTATACAAAAAAATAACCAGAATAAAAAAATCCAGGTTTTTCTTCATATAATCTATTCTTATTACAGCTTCTCATCCTCTGCACTGTCCCAGATTCTTCCCACTTCCCTATCCACCCAAATTCACATATTTTCTCTCTGTCATTATAATGTAAATTTACATCTTCAGAAATATTGATCATAAAATAATATAAAACAAAATAAAAACAAGCCACAGTAGGACAAAACAAACAGAAAAATGAGCCAAATAAAAAAGTATAAGAACACATATAGATGTTTTCCCACTCAGAAAACCAATAAAAAATAAATTGGAAACCATAATAAACAAGTAAAAGATATGTAAGGTTAAAAAAATACCCAAATAAAGAATGTAAGCAGAAACACACAAAACAATAAACAACTAAAATATCATAGAGTTCATTTATTGTTGACCATCTACTGCTGAGCATAGGACCTGAACTTAAGCATAGTTTGTATAACCAGCGAGATTCCTTTAGAAGAAACAATGTTTTTTGTTTGTTTGTTTATTTGTTTGTTTTGAAAACAATGTTCAATTGGAGATAGCTTCTGGGTAAGTGATGATAGAATGTGTGTGCTTTCCCTTTCAGTACTGGGGCCCCATGTGGGTTAGAAATGTATAGGACATTTGCATGCTGCCACAATCTCTGTATGTTCATAGGTTCATTCCATTCTTTTTGTTTCTAGAAAGCTTTTTTTTCCCCTTCTTGTCTCCCTTATCCACTGCCTCTTACAATCTTTCTGTGTCCTCTTCCCCAGAGTTCCATGAGCTCTGAAAAGAGGTATTTGATAGAGATATCCAATTTAGGACTAATAGAGGCATACAATTTAGGACTGAGTATTCCAAGGTTTCTCACACACTACACATTGTCCAGTTGCAAGTCTTTGTATTTGTTGCCTTCTACTGCAAGAGGAAGCTTCTCTAATAAAAGAAGAGTGTCATACTGATCTATGAATATACCAGAATGTCATTAGGATTCATTTTATTGCAACAATCCTTTTTTTTGTGTTCATTGGTCAGTAGGATTAATATAGTGAAAATTTTCATCCTACCAAAAGCAATCTACAGATTCAATTACTTTCCATCCAAATTCACAGAAACTAAAAGGATAATTTTCATCTTCATATGGAAACAGAAAACCCAGGGTGATAAAACAATGCTGAATAATTAAAGAGCTTCTGGAGGTCTCACTATACCCCATCTCAAGTTGTACTGTAGAGCTACAGTAATGAAAATATGTGATATTAGAATAAAAACACATCAATGAATAGAATTGAATTGAAGAGCTAGACATAAGTTTACATACTTATGGACATGGTATTTTTTATAAAGAATCAAAAATAGACAAAGGAAAAAAAGACAGCATTATCAACAAATGGCATTGGTCAAACTAGATGGCTCATGTAGATGAATCCACAAAGATCCCTTAAGGATTCTTAAGGCCCCTAGAAAACTCACCTCCAAAAGAATCCAAGACCTAAATTTACAGTCATATCCACTGCACCTGATAGGAAAGAAAGTGGGGAATGTCCTTGAACTCATTGGCACAGAAAAAAAAATCAACAAACAAAAGACTTTCTGAACAGAATAATGATAACACAAGATCTAAGAACAACTATTAACAAATGGGAATTCTTAAAAAGGAAAAGCTTCTGTAGAGCAAAGGTGGCCATCAACTGGATAATACAGGAAGCTAAATGAAGGAAAGTGATTTTTTTATTAAGAATTTTTTTATTCATTTTACATACCAACCACAGATTCCCCTCTTTTCCCTCCTCCTGCCCCCTCCAGCCTCCCAACCCACCCCCCATTCCCTCCTCTGACAAGCTAAAGCCTCCCATGGGGAGTCAGCAGAGCCTGATACATTCAGCTGAGGCAGGTCCAAGTCCTTCCCCCTGCATCAAGGCTGTACAAGGTGTCCCACCATAGTTAATGGGTAAAAAAGCCTGATCATGTACCATGGATGGATCCTAATCCTACTGCCACTGGGCCCCTTAAGCAGATCAAGCTACACAAGTGTCCTGCTTAAGCAGAGGTCCTAGTCCAGTCCCATGGAGGCTCCACAGGTGTTGGTCTAAAGTTCATGAGTTCCCACTAGCTTGGTTCCATTGTCTCTGTAGGTTTTCCCATCATGATCTTGATGCCCCTTGTTCATAGAATCCCTTTTCGCTCTCTTCAACTGGATGCCTAGAGCTTGGTCTGGTGCTTGGCTGTGTATCTCTGCATTTGCTTCCATCAGTTACTGAATTAGGGCTTTATGATGACAGTTAGGTTATTCATCTGTCTGATAACCGGGGTAAGCCAGCTCAGGCACCCTCTCCACTATTGTTAGTAGTCTAAGCTGGGGTCATCTTTGTGGATTCCTGGGAACTTTCCTAGAACCAAGTTTCTCCCCATCCCCATGATGTCTCCCTCTATCATGGTATCTCTTTCATTGCTCTCCCACTCTCTCCTTTTTCCAGCTGGATCATCTCATTCCCTTATGTTCTCATCCCCGATCCCCTACCCTTTATTGTCCCCCCTCACTCCCAGTTTACTCATGGAGATCTGATCTATTTCCCCTTCCCAGGGTGATCCATGCATTCCTCTTAGGGTCCTTCTTGTAAGCTAGCTTCTCTGGGGCTGTGAGTTGCAGTCTGGTTATCCTTTGCTTTACATCTAGTATCCATTTACAAGTGAGTACATACCATGTTTGCCTTCCTTAGTCTAGGTTACCTCACTCAGGATGTCTTCTAATTCCATCCATTTGCCTGAAAACCTCACGATGTCATTGTTTTTCTCTGCTGATTAGTACTCTATTGTGTATATGTACCACATTTTCTTTATCCATTCTTTGGTTGAAGGGAAGTGATTCTTACCTACTGCATACCTGATAGAGGGCTAATATATAATACATATAAAGAACTCAGAAAACTGGACATCAAGAAAACAACTCAATTAAAAACTGTGTCATTCTCAAAAGAGGAAACTAAAATGACTGAAAAACACTTAAGAAATGTTCAATATCTTTAGTGAAATGCAAATTAAAATTACATTGAGATTTCATCTAACATCAGTCAGAATGGACAAGATCCACAAAATAATTTGTAGCTCATTCTGATAAGGATGTAAAGCAAGGAGAACACTCCTCCATTGCTGTTAGGACTACAAACATTACAGCCATAATGGAAATCAATATGGAAGTTCCTCAGGAAGCTGGAAATAGATATACCTCAAAATCCAACTATACCACTCTTGGGCATACACCCAAAGAGTACTTCAAACTACCGCAAATCAACCATGTTCATTAGTGCTCTAATGATAATAGCCAAAAATGTGAAACAACCTAGATGTCTGTCAACATATGAATGGACATAAAAATTTTGTACATTTATACATTGGGATATTACTCAGGTCTTAAAAAATACATTAAATCATGAAATTTGCAGATAAATGAATTGAGCTATAAAAAAGCATCCTGAGTGAGGTAACTGAGACCTCAAATACAAATATCGTGTGTATGCTTATATGTGAATGTTCACTGTTAAGTCTTCAATAAGCAGGGACAATCCGTATAACCACAGAACTTAGGTACAGAGTAAGGTACAAGATGGGAGATAAGGACCCTTTAGAATGGAGAAATCGAATAGATATATTTGAATATAAAGGGCAAACTGTAGGGATGGGAATTGCAGGGTCCAATAGAGAGGAGAAGGAAGAAGTTGTTACTAGAGGGAATATGGAGAGGTCCAGTTAAACTAACGGCAATATAAGGAGTTACATGGAAATCTAATAGTGTAGAGGTTTCTTAACTTATATATGAAAAACATCTAAAATGTATTCACTAATAACAGGGAAAACAGAGCACAAATGAGACATCTCTTTCAACCACATTATTCTTATTTAGAGAGACAGATTTGTTGTTAATGTTGAATTGTTGGAAAACATGATTATAAATGTTCGTATCGTTTTATTGAAATGTGAGTATTTACATGTGTATTTAGCTATAAATGAAACTTACATTTAACATTTAAGTCTGAGTTGTTGAAAGTTTAAAAACGTTAGTAATAAGAAAGTTTTGTATGACATTAAATTTTCTCAACATTGTAGCTTCACTTTAGTGCTCTCCCACTCAGCATTTACAAGACTGTGTTTCTAAAACCTCAAATTTTAAGGCTGAAAAAAATGGCTCAACAGGTAAATCATAGTACCACTTTTATATAATAGCTTATTGAAACAAATATAATGTAAATTTGTTAATCTCAACTATAATTATATCATTTTTTCTTCCTATACTGCCCCATACACGCCTCCTTGCTCTCTTTTAAATGTGGAGCCATTTCTTTCCTGAGACTAAGGTTCTTCTATGTAGGATAGACTATTTTACCTCCCTTTAGAAAACCCTGTGTCTTAATGAGATTTTCTCCTAGATGGACAGTTTGTATCAGTAGAAACCATTAAACAACATGTTCTTCAGTAATGTCACTTTTCATTATTTTGAATTAGTACTGCTACCTTGAAATTCTGGCTCATATAACTTTATTATCTAAATGGTAACTGTAATGAGAAATTTGAAGAAATCTATAATTATCTTCCACTTAATTTGATTGTGTTCTTTCAGTAAATCTACAAATACTTATCGAATACCTCATAATTTCTAGGCACTGATGTAATTGATAGGGACAGAAAAATCAATAAAATTAGCAACACTTCATTCTCTTTGAACCGAGTTTTTGTGTGGACTAAAAGATATTATTTCAATGAGTAGAATAATAAAAAGTCAGGTAATGTTGAGTGCTATGAAAGAAAAGATACTGATATAATAGTAAGTAATGGAAAGTGTTATTATTTTGTTATGGATTACTATAAATAACCACTATAGTTACACAAATTTTAGAGGAAGAAGTCATTTTTATATGCAAGTTATACAAAATGGATTGTACCCACCCAAACGTTATGTTATTTTTCTCTTCACTGTATCTGTAGGTGTAAGCTGGTTTAAATTTGGATCTTGGCAGATGCCCATAGTCATAGGGACTTCAGTAAGAAGGGGGATCATCCACTATGACTGGTGTTCATAAACACAAAGATGGCAAAGGCACTCTTGAAGAAAAGGACCATTTTTTGAGCAATTAAAGCACTACACTTACAAAGAGGAACGCCACAGATGGCCAAGTGCCTTAGGCCAGAAGAACGAGGGAAGTCTGAGATCTCTAAAGGGTTCAGAGAGTATGGCTCTGCTGACACCCAAGTGTAAGCTCAAAGACCCAGACCGTAAATTTCTACTGTGGTGAACCACCACCTTGAGTTATTTGATTACGGACATCCTAGGAAAGTATTACACTTGTGGAGCAAAACCAGAGAGAAGATACAGAAGTAAAATGTGCATTAGAGATAAGCTAGCAAACAAAGAGGGAAGCTAAAGGAGAAACACTCACAAAGAGAGTCCAGTAGTTGAGATCATTCATATAATCAACTCCATTAATAACACAAAAGCACTATATACTTAAGAGTTAATATCAAAAAAGACAGTAAATATATTATAAAAGCTATGTCCTTCTAAAAATGTATATATATATATATATATATATATATATATATATATATATATATATCTCCTTTAATGAAAATGCTGTCACTATTCATTTGTGGGAAAACATTAATGGCTACTGATGGTTTTCGTGAGCACAGTGTACGTTGACATAGAGTTTTAAATAATGACTCACAAAGAATGAGTACTATTAAATGGATAATAGCTGTTGAGTAAATTATAATCAAGTTACAATCCACAGACCCAGAGAAGTTAGAAATAGAGGAAGTTTCTAGGGGCGACACATGGAAAGGGGAAACAAAATAAATTTTGTGGGTGGACTACACATGGGTGGGGACGTGAGGTGGGAGGATCAGGTAGGGTGGCAATGGAGAAAGAGCATGAAGGAGAGATAGATAGAATTGAGGAGCATTAGGAGGGCAGTGTGGAAACCCAGTGCAGTGGAAACTTCCTAGATTCTACGAGAGTGATCCTAGTGAGGACTCCTATTAATGTAGGATATGGAGTCTGAACTGGCCACCTTTTATAGGCAAGGCTTCCAGTAGTGGTAGTGGACTGCGTTGCTTTGAGATGGTGCCTGAGAGGGTTCCACGGAGATCCCTAAATAATCCAGGCTGATGATAGGACAGAAGATGGTCCTCTGAAAACTGACAGTGGGACCCCATTGCCCAGGACAACATTCAGCTTACCGAATGTAGAGAGGTCGAGCTAGTGCCTGCATGGAGCCTTCACCCCTACATTCTAATGTCTTTGGTGCAGAAATGCGCTGTGCGGGCTACAAAAAGAAAAACCTGGATGCCAACTGAGACACAAAAACCTCAACCTAAAACCTGTCCTGCCTCCAAGAAGTGTTGGGGCAATGATGACACAGATCTTGTGGGAGTGGCCAACCAATGTTTGGTTTAACTTGAGCCCCAGGCCATGAGAGGGAGTCCATGTACTCCACTGCCTGGATGGCCAGGGAGGAGCCAGATGCTAGATAGCCCAGAGGCCTGTGGTAGAAAAAAAAAAAAACAAAAACAAAAAAACAATGAATTGATTCCTGATGATGTTCTGCTATACTCATAGGCTGAAACCTCGTTCAAGTCATCATCAGAGAGGCTTTCTAAGGAAGCTGATGGGAGTCGGTGCAGAGACCCAGAGCCAGACTTTGTGCAGAGAGAAAGAGAGAGAGAATATAAATTTGAAGTCTCTATTGCGTCCCTCCTCTCAGAGCTTGGGAAGCCCTGTCGAAGACAGAAGGAAGGATTGCAGGAGTCAGAGGGGACGGAGGACACTAGGAGAACGTGGGCCACTGAATCAACTAAGCAAGGTTCACATGAGCTAATAGGTACTGAAGTGTCACTCACAGGACCCGCTTGGGTCTACACCGAATCCGCTACATATATGCTATGGCTATTACTTGGTATTTTGGGAGGACTCCTATCAGTGGGAGCGATTGTTTCTCTGACTTTTCTGCCTGCTCTTGAGACTCTTCCTCCTTTGGATTGCCTCGCCCAGCCTCAATATGAGGACTTTCACCTTGTTCTACTGTATCTTGTTTTGTCCTGTTTGACTGTCATCTCTAGGAGGCTTGTTCTTTCCTGAAGAGGAAATGAAGGAGGAGTGAATCTGGGATAAAGGAGAGGTTGGGGGAGCAGCTGAGGAAGTGGAGGGAGGGGAGACTTCAGTTGGGATGTATTATATGAGGCAAGAATCTATATTCAATAAAAATAAAAAATGAATCACTAACGGAAATTTCTAAATTTTTGATGAAATGTAATGCTTACCATTTAGAAAGCAACAAGAAATCTCCTGATTATTGTTAATTCATGCTGCCACTTCCTTTCTTGTTATATTTTTCTCAGTGTTGATTTGACCAAAGTAGACGTTTTTATTAACTAAAGTATAGATATAGCAATGCAGAAAGTTTGCTTGGTTTTATTCATTGTTGTATTCAATAGTATGGGAAAATTTCTACTTATGATAGTATGAGATTTGGGACACATAAACAGTAGTGCAACACTACTATGTGCATGCATAATTATTGTACATATAAATTAGAGCTAGTTCACTCTAAAATGTATATGAAACAATAATACTTGACTTTGCTATGAAGCATTCACAGTATTATTTCCATTCTTTTTTTCCAAGGGAAATTTTTTCAAAAGGTCTCATTAAACTTCACATATATTATGAAAATGTTTTACCTTACTATAAGATATTTCAGTCATCAAAATTTAGAATACTTTACAATATACTTGCAGAGACTATTTAACATACACCATGTCCACATGTTTAGAAATGCTATTCAATTTTTCTTTACAAGTACTGTTTCACACAGATTTTCAAGAATTGCAATGCTGTATTAATGCAACATTTGTAAATTATAAAGGTCTCATGTCCAACATTCTATTTGCTCCTTTTATAGTCTATTTGCTCTTTTTGTTATATTTAAAGAGAATTTTCCCCTATAGATCTGTATGTTTGAGAACTTTATCCACGGTTGGTGGAACTGTTTGGGAAAGATTAGGAGGTGTGACCTTGTTGGAGGAGATAAGTGTTTTTCTAGGGGCAGACCTTGAAGTTTCAGAAGCCCATTTTATATCCAGTTAGTTCTCTCGGCCTTGTGGTTGTGTCTCATGATGTGAACTTTCTGATATTGCTCTAGCACCATGTCTGCCTACATGATGATACTATGGTCCCCTACGTGATGGTCATGGATTCAGCCTTTGAAACCCTTTCTTTGATAAGTTGCCTTGATCATGGTGTCTTATCACAGCAATAGAAAATTAACTAAAACTGTATAAAGTATCTTTGAATATATTTTAATTTATTTTTCTCAATAATTTATATTCTACAATATTTCATTGTTATTTGGTCCCTGGCATTGTAAAGTCTGATACTCAAACAACTTAAGGGAAAAAAATAATATTAATTTATTCAAAATAATAAACTATTAATTTAGTGGGGCCAGCAAAAAGAAAAATTTCATGAATTATTTGGACATTCTATGTCTTAGTCAATGTTCTATTGCTGTAATGAGACACCATGACCATGGCAACTCTTCAAAAAAGAAAGCATTTAATTGTGGCTTTCTTGAACTCTAAGAGGCAAATTCCTTTATCCTCATGGCAGGGAGCATGGCAGCACACAGCCAGACATGGTAGCTGAGGGTTCTATGATTTTGCTCTTAAACAAAAAGTTCTGTGTTTCATACCTTAGAGATTAAAATAATTTTAATTTGTATGATTTAAAGTATTGAATTTAACATTGTTACTAGTATTAATTCCATGAAAGTAGTAGTGATACACAAAAGAAAAGTGAAAGATACCGACTGGTGACTGGTGATGGCATACACCTTTAACCCCAGCACTCATGAGCCAGAGGCAGGCGGATCTCTGTGAGTTCGAGGCCAGTCTGGGCTTCCAGGACAGGCTCCAAAGCTACATAGAGAAACCCTGCCTCAAAAAAAAAAAAAAAAAAAAAAA
>CABHPP010104434.1:0-30789 GCA_902168425.1 Peromyscus attwateri
CAAAAAATTTTCATTACTTATCTTATTTAAAACAAGTAGTTCCTTTTTAAAAGTAGATTCCATAATCTCCCTCTCTATCTTATCATATCCATATTCTCTCTTTTTTCTTTTCATAATAGATTCAGTAGTCTACCTTTTGTCATTTTTATATCTTCCCCCTTTTCTTCAGTGTAGATTCAGTGATCTACCTGTTTATCCTATTTTTCTTTATCTTTTTTCTCAGAGTAGATTTGATGATCTATCCCATATCTATTTTCTCTTTTTCTTTTTTCTTTCTAGGGGTGAAGATATCTTTAGGGAATCTTGAAAAGAAAATTTTTGGGTTAATTGTCAAGTCCTATATAATTTGTCCAGTCTCTGCATAATAGGAAATTTCCTGGCTTGTCACAGTCCTTGTTTGAATAGTCTGTCAGGCTGGATCATCTCAGCTAGCCATCTCGAAATTGCCCTAAACAGTTTGTAGTCCAAAGTCGATCTTTACGTGGTGTTAATCAGCTTAATGGCTTTACCATAGTCCATGTGGAATCATCATTGTAGGATCCTGTCATCTTTTTGAAGATTTCAAAGTCACTGTTAGGGGTGGTCATGGTTCCTTGCAGACTTTTTTTTTTTGTACCTCCTTTGTGGTTTGGAGTAATCACAGTCTGATAAATTTCTGTCTTTCGGAACCATGAACATTCTTCCCTAGAAGAGAAAATCTTCACAGCAATTTCTCCCCACCATTTGTCTTGCCAAACTTTTCCAAACTGACCTTTGTCGATGCTTTCTTGTAACACGATGGTCCTGGCAATTCTCTGAACAAGTAGCAGTAAACTCTTTGTCCCAGGTAGCAGCATCACTGCAGTTACCAACACGATGAGAAGAAGCCAGCAACTCGGAGCAGCAGCCGCTGCCTCCATGGTCCCACCACTGTTTGTGGTTCGGCCCCGGCTGAAGCTTCTCCTAGGTTGGCCTCAAACTCGGGATCTTCCTGTCTCTGCCTTCTTTAGCAAATCCAACCGGAGTGCACCACCACAACTGGCTGAGTGTAGCTTGGGCCTGAGCTGGGGCCCACAAGCACCTTTTTCGTGAATTCGTACCACGAACGTTGGGTGCCAGATGTAGCATGAATCTTAAAAGTCTTATTAATAAAATCAAACCTGAGCCGGGTATTGGGGTGAACACTGGAAGATCCGAGAAACAGAATAAGCCACAGCTATCTCACCTCACCGGATCCTCAGCTGGTCTTGTTGCCTCAGACTGGAGGCCTCTGAGTTTTCATCCAGAATGGGTCTCAGCTGAACTGCTGCTAGAAGCCTGAAAGCTTAACCAGGCCAAATGTCTAACCAGGCCAAAATGCTTACCCAGGCCAAATGCCTTGATTTTCTGGTCCTCACGCCTTATATACCTTTCTGATTTCTACCACCACTCCCTGGGATTGAAGGCTTACTTTCTGGGATTAAAGGCGTGAGTGACCATGCTTGGGTGTATCCTTGAATACATGGATTTCTGCCTCTGGAATGGTAGGAATAAAGGCGTGAGCTACCACTGCCTAACCTCTGTTTAATATTGTGGCTGTTCCGTCTCTGACCCCAGATAAGTTTATTAAGGTACACAATATTTTGGGGAAAACAATACCACCACACAGCTCTATCACTTCCTTTCTGTCTGTACAGACCTACAGACCTCTATGGTTAACTAATGGCTAGCTCCTTCTTCTGATTTTCAGGAAAGCTTTGTTAGAGCACAAATAAAATATCACCACATTTCCCCTTTTTTTGTCTAAAGAAAAAAAGGTTATAACTAATATAAGAAAAACTACATAAAATAAGTTCAATAACTATATACAATATATAACTCAATAAATACAATAAGTACAATAACTATATACAATATATACAGGTAATAAATACATCAACAATATTTAGTCCATTTGCATTTGACAAAATCAGAAAAAATACTCCATTATCTATCCTATCTTTGTGAATCCAAAGGCCTGTGTCTAATTCACCTTCTTCCTAATTTGCATTACCAACCGAAAACTATCTTTTGATGTCTTTCAAACTTATACACTTTACACCTCTTTAGTGAGTTTCTTTTCTGAATTTCTTAACAAAGAAAACTACAACTATCTAATATTCAACTCCTTCAGAGAGCTGAGAAGGAAATAATATTGACTGAGTAAAAGGGAAGTATAAGTGACTTCTAAAACATGTGAGAAATGACAGAAACAGCTGGTTGCCTGCACAGTCACTCAAGATTTCTCTGCACCATTGGGACATCCATCTTTGGCCTACAGTCCTAGCATATCTGACAGACTCATCTGTGAAGCAGGATTGTCTGAAGGGCCTTCCTACCTTGTCTTTGCAAGGTGCAGCAGTCCTTTCCTTTGTGTCCTGCTTGTCCATTTTGGACATCATACTGTCAGCAGTAGATGTAAGGTCACTTTCTTAACCATTGCCTAACTTTTGCCACAAATAGAGTAAACACTATATTGAGTTTATTCAATGCCCATCATCTTCTTTGAAGTAGATTGATCCTGCTAGGAGCAACATGTCTCAGAGTCATAAAAAAAGAAAAAAAATCTATGTTATCATCTTAAATGCCATATTCTGAAGATCTGTGAAGTGCTTTAAGATGACCTGTCTATGTAAAATATATTTCTGCTTGACCTTGAGAACAGACCTAATATGACTACAGGTTTCATTGTAATGACTAACTACTAACCTGCATTTCTTTATTATCCTAAATAGTTGGCAATAACTTTTTTTTTGTTTTTTTTCGAGACAGGGTTTCTCTGTGTAGCTTTGCGCCTTTCCTGGAGCTCACTTGGTAGCCCAGCCTGGCCTCGAACTCACAGAGATCCCCCTGCCTCTGCCTCCCGAGTGCTGGGATTAAAGGCGTGCACCACCAACGCCCGGCTGGCAATAACTTTTAAGAACAAGAAAATTGCATTGCATTTTGAAATGAACTGTATAGGAATGATACATTGAACAAGATTAGAAATATATGTACAGTATTTTCTAACAAAATCAAACTCAAATTTTTGTCAATAAGCATAATTTATATATAATATACAAAAATCCAATCCAATGTGGAATATTTAAAACTAGTAGTTCCATTCTAAAAGTAGATTCAATAATCTACCTTTCTATCTTATCATATCTATATCTTCTCTTTTTTCTTTTCAGAGTAGATTCAATAATCTACCCTTTGTTCTATCATTTCTATATCCTTTTGTTTCAGTGGTTCAACATATGGAAGTCTGTAAATGGAATCCACCATATAAATAAACTAAAAGAAAAAAAGCCACATGATCATCTCATTAAATGCTGAAAAGGTCTTTGACAAAATTCAACATCCCTTCACGATAAAAGTCTTGGAGTGATCAGGGATACAAGGAACATACCTAAATATAATAAAGGCAACATACAGCAAGCCTACAGCCAACATCAAACTAAATGAAGAGAAATTGAAAGGAATTCTACTAAAATCAGGAATAAGACAAGGCTGCTCACTCTCTCTATATCGATCAACATTGGACTTGAAGTTCTAGCTAGAGCAATAAGATAACAAAAGGAGATCAAGGTGGTACAAATTGGAAAGGAATAAGTCAAACATTCACTATTTTCAGATGATATGATAGTATATATAAGTGACCCAAAAAAAATCTACCAGGGAACTCCTTCAGCTGATAAACACCTTCAGTAATGTGGCAGGATACAAGATCAACAAACTCAAAAAAATCAGTAGACCTCCAATATACAAATGATGAATGGCCTGAGAATGAAATAAGAGAAACATCCACCTTTACAATAGCCACAGACAACATAAAATACCTTGGGGCAACCTGTCTGATAAGAACTTTAAGTTTTTAAAAAAGAAATTGAAGAAGATATCAGAAAATGGAAAGCTCTCATATGCACTTGGATAGGTAGAATCAACATAGTAAAAATGGCGATTTTACCAAAGACAATCTTCAGATTCAATTTAATCCCCATCAAAATCCAAACAAAAGTCTTCACAGATCTTCAAAGAACAATTTTCAACTTCATATCGAAAACCAAAACCCAGGAGGGCCAAAACAATCCTGTACAATGAAGGAATGTCTGGCATTACCATCCCTGACCAAATGGTCTATTATAGAGCTATATTATAAAAACAACTTGGTATTGGCATAAAAACTAACAAATTGAATCAAAGACCCTGACTTTAATCCAAAGACATATGAACACCTGATTTTTGAAAAAGAAGCTAAAATTATACAATGAAATAAGAAAGCATCTTTGACAAATGGTACTGGCATTTACACATGCAAGAATGTAAATTGATCCATTACCTATACCCATGCACAAAACTCAAGTCCAAATGGATCAAAGACCTGAACATAAATCCAGTTACACTGAACCTGATAGAAGAGAAGTAGCACAGACAGTGAGAGCAACCACTAATACATGGGACCTCCTGCAACTGTGAAGCTTCTGTAAGGCAAAGGACAGGGTCAACAAGACAAAATGAGAGGCTACAGAATGGGAAAAGATTTTTACCAAAATCACATCTGACAGAGGGCTGATCTCCAAAATATATACAGAATTCAAGAAACTAGACATCAAAATACCAAAGAATCCAATTTAAAAAAATGGGGTACAGATCTAAACAGAGAATTCACAACAGAAGAATATTAATTGGCCAAAAGACATTTAAGGAATTGCTAAAAACGCTTAGCCAAGAGGGAAATGCAAATCAAATGACACTAAGATGCCATCTCACTAACAGCCTCATAGCTTGAGTAAGCTCTACTGACACTGGGGGAATCTTCATAACTATGTGACTTTTTTTGAGCCCACCAATCTCTAAATTTCTGAGGATCTTTCCTGGGTGAATATTCACTTCACAGGTCTCACCCCTACTACTCCCCATTATCCTGACCTCATTTCTAAGCATCCTCTCTTTCTCAAAATTTGATTATTAATCTTATGGAGGGGAAAATCCAACCCTGGACAGTGCATGCAAAGTGAGCTTTCAACTTCACTTAGATAAAATTTCTAATGAAGCAGAGGGCTAGATTTCTGGCTTTGGAAGGATGATCTACCTAAAGGCTTCCATTGTGAATCCAGAGGCTCGTGAAAATGGCACCTTGGTTTCAAGTCACTTTTGGGTGAGGTATGTAGCAGGGATGAAATAGCTATACCATGTCACATCAGCACATGAACAATCTACTGTATCCTGGAGAGCCCTGGAATTCCATGTGATGTCACCAGTGTTGTGGCAACACCAACTGTCATTGGGGCATTTGTGCAGTGTCTTATGTTTCACCTACAGACATGCTGACTAGACTGAACATGATTCTTGGGAGACAGGATGACAAGAACAGGGAGACCAAAGGGAGGCAGAAGGAAGATGGCCTTCAGTCTCCATGTCACACCAAGAAATAAATGGTTCTTGGGAAAGTGCAGTGAGTCTTGGGCAAGGGATGGGGGGCTTTCTGAAGGAGGAAGGCTTCAGCTGATCCTTCCAGGAGTGGGGCTAAGGAGGTGAGAGTTTGAGAAGCAATGGGCCTACCTGGTCCTCTGAGTTCTTCAAGAGCAGAACAAAGTTGAGGATTTTCATGGTTAATTTGGCAGAGAGCCAGGGATGGTCAAGGCTGCAGCTGCTCTGTTGAGGGCTTTCTGCTTTCACTCTGAGTGGGAAGGAAGCACGGAGGGACTAAAGAGATTTCAATACAAGCCCTGCACTTCACCCACACTGGAAGTTTTTAGGTGTGTGTCACTAATAACAGAGAGAGTAATGTGCCCTGCCTGGAGCTAGAGGTTCTCACATTTTAAATATCAACCACTAGCAAGGCAGGAGCCACCAAGTATTGCTGCATGTCAGTGATCCCTCGGGTTTCTGAGTTCCTGCCCTCTCACTAGCCAGTCATCTTTCCTCCATCTTGAGTGCAGGATGGGACATCACTCTTCCTGTAAGTATTTATTCTTGGTGTCAGAGGGCTCACCTGAGGATTCCAGGTCCTTAGGTATTTTGAGTCACACCTTTCAATAGTTGATAACAACTTTGATAACATCCTGATGGATGGAATATATTCTGTTGAAGCTTTTGGCAAAAGTTTCATCATTACCTATGTGGCTTATCATTGTTTTGACGGGACCCACATAATCCTCCACCATCCCCATACATTGTAACTGCCCCATGGATCTTCTCTGATGTGCTTGTTTTCGTCGTGGAACTGATTCCTTTCCCCATTATCCTGAACTAATTTCTTAGCATACTTTATTTCTCATGTTGTTAGTTAGCAATCATCAGGATGAGAAGAGACATTCTTGGGCAGTGTTTAGAAGATGAGTCTTGCCCTCCATACATGACGAACTATTGAATTAGAATGAACTAGATTCTAATGAATCAGAGAGATCTCTGGAATGGAAGGTGGAGGTGCTGAATGCCTTCCCCTGTGTCTCAGGGAAGGCTCCTGGAAAGGGCAGCTTGGCTTTTGGTGAATTGGGGAAGAGTTTGTTATCAGATAGGTGACAACCATTGGTAGAGACCCTAACAGTCCCTTCTCTGGAAATTCTATTGTATCCTGGAGAGCCCTTGGCATCTTTTGTGAAATCACCAGTGTTGTGGCAATGAAACTGCCCTTTAGGCATTCATTAAGTGCTTACAGGGTTCATCAATTGACATGTTGGCAAGACTGAACACACTGATTACCAGAGAAAGCTCTGGTTTTCTAAGCAGGAGTTGATCCCAGAATTGGTCCTTCACTTAATGGGGTTCAGTAGCTGTAATCATCTGTAGCCATGGGCCTATGCTGCTTCTCTGGGTTCCTGAAGAGCAGATCTAAAGTGGATTATTTCCAATGGTTAGTGGGCAGAGGGCCATGAATGGTCAAGGATGCAGCTGCTAGGACCTTTTTCAGTTTATTGTGATTGTCAAAGAATGCTAAAGGTGGCCCAGAACCACTAATGAGGTATCAGGGTAGGATGTTGCTGCACTTTATTCTCAGTGGATTTCTGTAAGTTTCATGGATATCTGATATAAATACCAGGGAGGGAAACTTTCCATCCATGACCCAGGTTGAGACATTCAGTTGCTTTTATTGGTGGACACAGGTTATCAGACCTGGGAGGTGCAAAGCACTAGGGAGTCCAGGACTTTCTTGCATCACATCAGGTATTGTCTGACAATTCCAAACAAACATGGCTAGCCTTGTTTATACTGTTCAGGGTCAGTGGGGCTGCAGTAGGGCCTGAGGCAATATATATAGCCTTAGAGATTAGAGACAGACACATGGCTTATGGGCCCCAGCATATGGATAGCTGCTCTGATCTATGAGGGCTTCACTGGGTTCCATGCATTTCCTCTTCCTCAGGACTCCTCTTGGGACTCAACATGATCTCTCTTGGCCCTATGCCATTCATCTGTACAAATTCACTTGTGTTTATGTACCTACAGGGACTACTAGGAAGGCATCATCCACGCCCTTCTTCCTCACTGAGCAGGAGCAACAGCTGCACCAGGTGGATAAACTGACCCTTCAGCTACAGATGATGACCAATGAGAGGAATGAACTGCTTGAATTCCTGGCCCTTTATAACAACAATGAGTTGAGCAACAGGTATTCATCATGCCCTGTTCTCTGGTGACTGTCTTGACCCTACTGTGTCCTGAGTGCATCTGAGAGGCAGAACTGAAGCCTGTATGATTGAGATAGGACATAGTCTGTTCTGATTCCTCCAAATGAAAACCAGAGCCTGTGGTGTGAATCACAATCTACAGAGAAGGGCAGTAGGGTGTAAGATCACAATATGCATTTAAAGAGGCCCTGACAGTCATCGGCTTTTAGGAGAAGCTTGGTGCTCTGGGTTTAGTGTTTATGTATGACTAGATATTTACTTTTGCCTGTTGCTCTGGGAACATCTGTGTGACCAGAAGGCCTGGAGCTCATCTCTGCTCCTCTCTGGTCTTGTTCCTTATACTATGAGACAATGACACCTACCTGCATTTCTGTGACATCCTAACTGTGTGTGGGTTTATGTGTGTGAAGTGCTCTCTAAGGGGCACAAACGTTGCAAACATGGCAGTGGCAGGTTTTGCCCTTTTCACTTCCCTCTCCCTTGATAAACCATTAGATTACATTCCTAAATTTAGTCCCCAAAGTCCATTCCCTTTAGTGTACACTGACTCATTCTTGAAACTAAACACCAAAGTTCAACAATTAAAATTTATTACTTGGCTACATTGACTAACCTATCCAATCAGATCTCAACAACTCACCCTAGCACAGACTTAACCTTTTCTACTTAAAATCCCACTGTTAAAAAAGCCTGCTGCTTGCTGTCTGCCTTTGTCTGATCCAGAGGGAGTCTCCCAACGCCATGCTTGAACTGCTGGGGTAATAAAACTCCTTGTGCTGAGGATTTGGTGTCTGAGTGTGTTCTGTACTGTCTCTGAGAGGCTACCTGACAGCGTGTGTGTGTGTGTGTGTGTGTGTGTGTGTGTGTGTGTGTGTGTCCTTCCAGATCCTGTGAGTCAGAGGTTATAGTAGGTCTGAGTATTTGCATGTCTCCCAGATTTCAGGTGATATAAATACTCAGGCCTTGAGCCGCACTTTGAGCATCAGTGCTCTCAGCTTTGTGCTCACCTTGGTGCCTCACTGGCATCTACTTGGGAGTTTATAAAGCCATCCTCATGTAGTGCCTTTTCCATGGAAATACTGATTATGAGTTCTGGATATCCTTGTAAGGAGAAAGAATCTTTGTTCTCAAGACAGTGGAAATGTCTTTGTAAATTTCAGATAGACCTGGATCTGTAGCACAGACTTCTCATACCTTCTTAAAGAGCTAGTCTACCTCTCCAGGCCTACTGAGGGAGCTCATGTAGTTCTGTCTCCTTCTAATTGACACCTAGCCTTTCCTGGCCCTGGGGCAGTGTGTAGCATGAGTCTTAAAAGTTCTTATTAATAAAATCAAACCTGAGCCAGGTATTGGGGTGAACACTGGAAGGTCAGAGAGCCAGAACAAGCCACAGCTATCAACCTCGCTGGATCCTCAGCTGGTCTTGCTTCCTCAGACTGGAGGCCTCTGAGTCCTCATCCAGAATGGGTCTCAGCTGAACTGCTGCTAGAAGCCTGAATGCTTAACCAGCCCAATGCTTCTCCAGGCCATATGCCTACCCAGGCCAAATGCCTCGAGTTTCTTCACGCCTTATATACCTTTCTGCTCTCTACCACCACTCCCTGGGAATAAAGGCTGGCTTTCTGGGATTAAAGGTGTGTATCACCGTGCCTGGCCATTTCCAATGTGGCCTTGAACTCACAGAGATCCAGAGGGATTTCTGTCTCAGGAATGCTAGGATTAAAGGCGTATGCTACCACTGCCTAACCTCTATGTTTAATATTGTGGCTGTTCTGTCTCTGACCCCAGATAAGTTTATTAAGGTACACAATATTTGGGGGAACACAATACCACCACATTTCCTCTCTTTTTGTCTAAAATTAAAAAAGCTTATAACTAATACAAGAAAAATTATATCCAATAAGAATATACAATATAAACAGTCAAGATTACATTAACAATGTCTAGTCCACTAACGTTTGACAGATTCAGGCAAAAAACTCCATTATATATTAACAATGTCTAGTTCAGTAACATCTGATAAATTCAGACAAAATTTTCATTACTTATCTTATTTAAAACAAATAGTTCCTTTTTAAAAGTAGATTTCATAAATCTCCCTTTTTATCTTCGAAGCAAGTCTAATGCACATCAGGAGGTCCAGTACATAGAATTCAGGTTGTGACATCCAGTGGGCTACAGTAGTACAAAATAGAACCTTAATTCATGTGGACCCTGAGGCCTATATTCATGGGGTTCTTTTCTCCTGGGGCCATGCCCTACCACAGGCTGAATTCTGAGCTTGAGATGCGGAAAACACAGCATAAGAAGGAGATGTCTGATGTAAAGAAATTCCCCAAGGAGATCTGTGAGGCCTCATCCAAGTGCAAGGAGCTGACTGAGCAGACCAACTCCTACCAGTGAGTGCCTAACTAAGATGGGACCCCAGAAATTGGTAAGGACTGCTTCTGATAGTCTGAAGTTTCTCCAGTCCTGCCTGACCCAGCTGTCAGGAGGAATCTATCCTACTCACCTCCTGCAGCCAAATGGTCCCAAATACACGCACAGAGGCTTATATTACTTACAAACTGTATGGTCAATGGCTTAAGTTTCTTGCTAGCTAGCTCTATCATATTGAATTAACTCATTTCTATTAATCTATGTTTGCCACATGGCTGCTGCATTGCCAGGCTGCTGTCATGTTTCTTCTTGGGTGGCAGCTGGCATCTCCTCCACCTCTGACTTTCTTCTCCGTCTCTCCTGGATTTTTCTGCCTGGCTCCATCCTGCCTTGCCATAGGCCAAAGCAGCTTATTCATTAACCAATGGGAGCAACACATATTCACAGCATACAGAACACATCCCACAGCAGCTTCTTCCCTTCTTTACCATTGAACCAAAATGAGGGTTTGGTTCTAGTCTGTTTACCTCTTAGCAAGCAGCCTGCCTTAAAGTTCTTGGACTTGTGCCTCCTAGACTGAATTCTCCTAAGAGTGCAGAGTCTGAGAGCCATTTCCAAAATTTTCCTGTCAGCTTTTGGAGCTTGTAGACAGAAAACATGATTTGCACCATGAATGTTTTCTGTGGCTCTGGCCGGAGCTTACAGAGCTGGTTTCTATGGGACACATGAATGGAATGTATTCCTGTTGGGTCTTCTGTCCCCCTCAGAGCATGGTTTCCCTTTTCATGCTCATGTGTTCCCAATACTGTGAACAGTTAAGCACCAGGGTATGTGGGGGAATGTGAGGGATCCTGTTTTCAGAGGTTCATGGATCCCTTTTGCTGTCAGGGTATTTAGAAGTAGTTTAAATCTTTCTGGAATTTGGCTATTCTCTTGTTTTAGCCTGCACCTGAGTGATACTGGCATGGCTAATGTGGGATTCAGCCACATTTCTGGATGGGCACAAGGAACATTGCAGGAATGATGGTATTAGGAGGCTGGAGTGGCAGATGGAGGTGACTCATCATTTTTGGTGTTATTTCAGCACCCTCTGCAGTCAGCTCCTGAGAGAATGGACTCAGCTTAAGGAAAAAGTGAGCATATTGAAAGAGGACAACAGAAAGCTGCATGGGGAGCAGATTTTACTACAAGAGTCCTGTGAGGAGGCGAGGAGGCTCTGTGAGAAGGCCCTTGAGAAGATCTATGACCTCTGGAAGAAGCAGCAGCAGGTAGGTTGAAGCAACAGGGCCAAGCTGCCCACCTGTCTAACCATACACACACATATATACACACCCATGTAACCTTCTACTCTCTTGTGCAACTGACCCATCCCATCCAATAGTTCATTTCTGTGATCATTCACAAGTCTTTCTGAGGAGTTAGCATCTTGGAAGGCATTGCATGACTGGCAAGAAATCCCTACTGCTCTGCTAGAAGCTGCAGTCCATTGAGGGAGATGAGTAAATCACATGTCACTCACCGATATGCTAGTATGGAAGGAGCTGTGCTATGATGGGAGCCACTTAGGGAGTAGCAAAGAAATTTGAGTGAGTGAGGTCAAGGGTCTGGGTCTCATTTGCTTGGCAGGGGTGATGTGAGATCAGAGGCAGAAACAGCATGGAAGGAGGAATGCCTGCTGCAAAGCCAAATGACTGGTTCTTGTGGACATCTTTTGGGTGTCATATGGCGTTTTATCCTCTCGTACACAGACTGCTATTGTGTTTTCTTTACCTGGCCAAGCTCTTTGTTCTTAATGACAGAAACTTAATCATCAGCTTGTCAATATTGTTGGATGGGAGTAGCATTGGCCAGTTCTCCCATCCTGGATCTTACACTCAGAAGATCACTAAATGACCAGGGATGTGGGCACGGCTACCTAAGCTTATGACAGACAGGGTTCAGGGTGGCAGATTTGAGATTTTAAAGGAGTACTTTCTCCAACTGCAGCAACATAGCCTGCAGAAGCACAGCATGCTTCCCCAGGAATGTTTAGTCTCAAAATGACGGAAAGCAGAATTGTTGAGTCTCACTTGAAACATCTAGTGTGAGGAGTCTAATTTCAACTGATAATGCCATCCTCACTCAGTGTGATGTCCTCCTCATTGCGTTCTGTTCACTTATGATTTGAGTTGTGTGTGTGTGTGTGTGTGTGTGTGTGTGTGTGTGTGTGTGTGTGTGTGTGTGGTGTATGCATGCCTCAGGTTACATACATTTGTGGGTTTGTTGGAAGGCCAGATGATGACATCAAGTGTCATCTGTTGCGTTCTCCTATATTCCCTTTGCCCATGTTTCTCACTGAAACTGGCAATTTCTGCTCTGTCTAAGCTGGATAGCCACAGATCTTTGGATGTCCTGTCTCCTCACAGTAGAGCTTCCTGTCTTTTCATGTCTCATCTCATTGCTAAATGGTTCATTTGGTCAGAAAGAGAACTGACTTGTTGATGTCTCTTAATTTTTACACATTTTTATTACTTTGGAATTAATTCATTTCTAATAAATAACAAAATCAAACAATGGAGTATTTTAAAAATAAAAAGAAGACTTCTTTTCTTTCACAGCATACAGGTAACTTCCCAGGAAATGTCTGGTTTGTCTTACTGGCTTCACACATGGAACCTTACATTTTGATGCTCACTCTAACATGTATATGGCTGTGTTCTTAGGTAAGATTCCTCCTCATAGTTGTATAGAGTGCTGCATTTCGGGAAAGTGCTGTGGGTGACCTAAGTAGCCTCTTACTGTCTGACCTGGGGCTGTTTTCATATAATATGCATTGTAATCTGGTCAAAAGTTGTTGGATAATGACAGTGGGTGACTTCCATTTTCTGGTCTATCACTGTCTTCTGTGGAGCAGTCTGGGTAGGTTTCGTGAGGAGACTATGAATGGTCAACTTGGATCTATTTTGGGAGGCTTCCTGTCTGGCCATCTTCCATGAGCAGTTGGTTTTGTGTGCTCAAACTCAGTTGTGCAGAGGTTGTTATTTATCTGAACAATCAGTGAGTCTGGTGATAAAAACTTCCCTTGGAGAGGAAATAAGTTCCGGTAAGGGTAGAAGAGCCTGCCTGGGACTAAGAGTCTTGTAGACAGCAGGGAGGACCCACTACCTCCCCCCTGTAGTAGAAAAGGTGCTGCAATTACTAGCCTTCTCCTTGCCTTTCTTGGTTCAAGAAAGGTGTGTGTATGTGTCTCTGTATTGTCTTTATGTGTATCTTTGTGTGTATGGGAACATGTGTTTGAGCCTCTATGTGTATGTTCACTCACTCACAGAACAATGGAACATCTTTAAGAATGATGGAAACAGACTTCAATGAGAAAGTACTGTGCCTAATCTGGTTAGTATCACTTTGTATCAGTCAAAGAACAGATGAAGCTGCCCATCATTCTGCATGTCCACACAGCTAACTAAAACAAAAGGCCACAAAACTGATGCAAGCTAAAAGTGTTTCAGGTATTTGTTGAGACAGAATTTTTTGTCTGCAAAGAAATCCTCTGGAGAAAAACAAAGTAATGGGGTACATGAAGGAGAGAAAGAGGCTAGTGAGAAGCAGGAGAGGCTGCCTGAGGTTTTGTGTCCTTCGGTGTCTGGGTAAATGGTGGCTGACCACTGATGACTTCCCTGCATCCTGTTTTGTTCTTCTCCTCATTGCCTGCCGCCATTTTTCTTTCGTCTTTGCCTCACCATGGTTCAGCTAACCTTGTCCTTGGAGCTTGGCCTGGTTGTATTCTCTGAGAAATTGTGAACTGTAGAGGTGCTTGTGGCTGCATCTCAGTTCAGCACAAGTCCCACAGCTATGCCGAGGTGTGAAAAGAGGCTGTCTCAGTGCACCCTTTAGGCTCCTCATACTCTAAAGCACCCATTTCATGTTGTGTCTGCAGCACTCAGAAGCTGCTTTTATTCTAAACTTCTTCATACTGAGTTAAAATCGACCTGATGGAGGGTTGGAAGAAAAGAGAATTCTCAGACATTGCTAGTAGTGAAAGATGGTGCAGACCTGTGACAAGCTATGTACAATTATTCAGAATGTTGAATGCAGACTCCAGGTGGACCATTGATTCCAGAATGTAAAGTAGGTGTCCACAGAGAATATTGGGGACAACAGGGTTACAGCAGGAGTTATCAGAACACTCCCAGCTAGAAACTATTCAGATGCCCATCCTTGATTGGAGAAAACATACAATGTGGTCAATGGAATATTTTGAAGCATGGAATAATACATGCAATCATTTGACCATGAGTTAGTCAACCTTCTGTTACTCTAAGAAATCCCTGACACAATCATCTTACTTGGAAGAAAGGTTAACATAGACTTCTGATTTTAGAGATTTTCTAGTTTTCTGACTTTTTGCTTTGGGCCTAAATTGAGGCAACCTGTGCTTTAGAGAGCTTCTTTAGGATGAAGCTGCCCTCCCTGGAGGCACTGGGAAGCATTGAGGGAGAGCAAGGGGCTGGTCCACCACCATCCAGTGGTCCTGTGCTGGGAAACTAAGCTTTCAATGCAGACAGGAGAACTTGCTAGGAGAGCTTGGATTACTTGTCAAGGAATCCTGGGTTTCACCTATCTGTGTATAGGTTTACAAGGCAAGCACTACATTGACTGATCTGCCCACTGAGTTCTTCTCCCAGGTCACCAGGCATGCATGTGTCATACAGACACACAGGCAGGCAGAACACCCGCACATATAATGTAAAAATAAAATGAAAAATATCAAAACAGAGTAAAAGTACACAATCTTCTCCACATCGTTGTGTTCAGATCATCCTGTGTTTTCCTGCCTCTGGGTTGGAATATGAGCAGAGAGGGTGTGGGTTAAGGAAAGGTCACTTTCTTCTACATAGTATCCCCAGTGATCTCATATTACATCAGTGTTTTCTAGGAAACTAAACATGTATGCAATGTGTGTGCTTTTATGTGTGCATCCATGTACATGTGTGTGTTCAAGTGTGTGTGTCTGTGTGTGTGTGTGTGTGTGTGTGTGTGTGTCTATATGTACAGGAGTGCAGGAAACCCTCCTAAAAACACAATATTCTAGTGAACAGGAACATCAAAGACTTGAGGAAAATCTTCAATCCCTGCTGAAGTGAAGGAGCTGTTCACCCGGCAAAGGGACTTGGCAGTAAAGCTGCAGCATCACTTCACTGTGTCCCAGATGAGGTAGGAGCCCAGGCTTCCAGAAGCAGGTGGATCCAAGTGGGTCCACTGGACCTGGATCTCCATCCTCTTTGAGTTTCTGTTCAATTGGCAAAGGTCTCAGCCACAGCCAGGGAAAGAACACTGTCGTTGCTGGCTCAGTCAACAAGAACTTATGTCCTGGAAGCAATATGCTTTTTCCTTGGTCTCATGGGGATTGTGTCCCCTTCTTCCCTTTTGAGACCTCTAGTATGCTCTGAGTATCTCATTTATTAAGTTAGATTTCCCTGCAAATATTCACATGGCAGCCAGAAATCTAGAGGGGTATCATCAACTATGAAGGAAAGTGTGTCCTCCTGCAACTTTATTTTCCATCAGGAACATCATGTTTAGAGATAAGTGTCTACCCCTCGGCAGATTTGCAACAGCAGCCTACTGCCGATTGCTGGATTTCTGCAGTGTTTATCAATTTCTCATGAGAAGATTTACTCTTGTCATAAACAAAGTAAAAGTTGACAAGTTAAGCCCATGCAGGCGTCTGAGTTGTAGGAATAATCAGAGCCTACTCTAAATTACTGTGTAGGCTCCACTAGAGGGCAGGCATAGAGTTTTCCAGGAGGTTCACATTCATCTGGTATCTAATCAAGACCACGTACATCTTCCTTGACCTGTGCCTCAGACCTTCCCATACTGATACTTCTCCAAAATGATGTCTTTGGACTGTTGGAGAAACATGCTGTTTTTTCTAACCCAGCACAGTGTGTATTTTCCAGTTCAACTTCTAGCAGTTTTTAAAAGTTGAGAAAAAAATCCTGCCCAGGTGCTCTCTGACCCTTTTCCCTTGGGGAAGCAGGGAATTAACTCAGCTCAAAGGTAATGCTCGATTGTCTAGCTGAGTTGATCTGGTGGGGGCTCAAAAGCTGACATGGCAGGTCCCCCCAGGCTTGTACTCCAACTGTCTTCTTCCCCTAGGTTTGAAAACCTGCAGCAGGAACTGGAGCAGACCACAGTCCAGGATGAGAGCCTCCTGCAGATGGAGCTGCTGATGCAGAAACACTCTGTCCCAGGCAAGTAATCCACTATTAAGACCCATCCCCAGCAGCCAGGGTGTTCATGGGGTGTGTTTTCTTCCTTAACTTTTGGTTACTGGGGATGAATAAGCTCTGATTTTCTTGCCAGTGGCACAGCAAAACTGTTTCTGAATTTTTTTTTTTTTTACTGATTTTCCCTGACAGCACCTGTTAAGAAGACTGAGAAGGCTGGAAGAAGCCAGAGACACCTCGAAGGCATGACATTCTACACTCCAGGTTCAAGGCCTCCTCAGAAAATGCCACCTCTTTTCAGCTGTGAACTCACGAGTGATGAAAATATCAACCTACCATCAGGCAGTCCAGCCACAATCTGATCCATATCTGTTGGCTCACTATCACCAGAGAAAAGTTTGTGTCAGAAATAAGTATAATATACAGAGAACACAACACAAATTACTAAGAACCCTGACTCCATATGTGATGGGAAATCTGAAAAGGAAGACTATGTTAATGTCACACTTCCATCCAGACAGACCACACCAAAAGCATAATATTCTCTCTAGTGCAGTGCTGAAGCTGACGCCATGTCATGGGCAAGTGTTGCTGAAGATAATTCACTACAGAGAATATGCCAGTTCCTTACCTCTTTTGTTCTTCCATATTGAAATTCCAAAGGAAAATGAAATTTCCTTCATTTTTTTTGTTTTATATCTTGGGATATTTATGCTTTGGTGTTTGGTTTTCTTCATTTTCATTTAAGGATGTGTTAATTCTTGTTATTACTTTTATTCTTGTCATTGTTTTAATAGTTTGCTAAGGCTATACACTGTATATAATGATGCTGTTTTGAAAGCCCCCATTGAGTAAAATGAATGTATTTTATGAATAAAATACAATTTCAACCTTTTCACTCTGAGACTCTTTAGTCAGGTGAGGTTTCACACTCCTGTAAACCCAGAACTCACAAGCTTGGATGTATCTCAGTAAGTTCCAGGAAGCTCAGGCTGCACAAGGATTTTCCAGTCATGGGTCTCAGGGATACACAGAAGGATGGCATCTTGGATGTGGATGGCATAGCCTACTCCATGGATAACCACTACTTAATAGAAAAATTAGACATATTGTATCCTTGAGGTCATATATTTAGCTACCAGTAAAATGTGGTACACTGTACACACATGTTCACGAAATCATCATGCACACCTAATTAAAAGGAAACACAAGTATATTGCTCCATGCATCTCTGGAAATAAGAATATTCATTAAAATTGTATAAAAGAAATCAAGAAATGAAAAGCTTTCTGCCTCTGGTTTTCTTGAAATATAACATGAGTGATATCCGAACAGCAGAGATAATTCCTTCAATACATGTTGGGATATTTTGTGGTGCTTTTCTTTATACTTATGGTGTTTTGCCACCATGTACATGCAATTCCCACAGGGGCCAGGTGAGGGCAGAGTCCACCTGGAATTTAAGGTAAAAAGGTTTGTTAGCTGTCCTGTGGGTCTTCTGAGACAGCAATAAATGCTCTTAATGGATGAGCCATCTCCCCAGTCCCTGAAATTGACCTTTGTCCTCCCATCCATGTGTGCTGTATTAGTTCAATTGGATCACTCCCAACCAAAGACTGAAGTTTCATGGAACCTGTAGGGACAGGCATGCTAATTGTCTTAGGCTGCCACACATCCATTCAGGGCTCTCATAGGTTCAGGATCCTGCTCCAGTCTCACTGACTGTCAGATTGGAACAGATTTGCTAGATCTCTTCTAGGTTGAAAACAACTATTAAGCCTGTATAATGAAATGTAAAATTGAGAAGACCCTCCTGGGGGTGGAGGTAGGATGAGGAATCCCTCTTGATGGGAGCAATGATGGGAGGAACCTCATAACTAGGTGGAGTGGATGGAGCCTGCATCAGGGTCCACATGTCTCTGGTGCAGAATGATTCTGTGCAAGACTAAAAAGGAGAGAGGTGGTTGATGCTTCTCTTTTACCACAGCAGATCTCAGATTAATTGAGAAAGTTCTTCCAGATGACTGATTTACTCTGGTGAAGCTCCTCTGGGATAGATCTGACTCCTGACACTGACAGTGAGGCAGAGATTTGATGTGTAAAGAAATTCATTCCCTGGGTCTCCGGACTAGAGCTGTCACAACAAGGGTAAAAAGAAGCTACTCTCCTCTGATCTTCATGTGGGTTGGAGCGGGTGCCAGGTCTCATACCACAGAAGCTAAGACATCTGGTTTTTCATTCCTCACTTAAGCTAGAATCTCTCCATCTCATATAATTACTCATTTAATTAGATTACTGTGTGTTCCTTTTGAGAAATTTCAGACTTGTGTTATTTTACTTTCTTGCCCAGTGATTCTGTGCAATTCATAACTGAGATAAGGTTGTTGTGAGGCCCAAACTACTCTAAAAGTTCTATCCCTGTCTGGTGCATTGCTCAGGTTCTATTGGGTAACAACTTACAGAATGCATTTCTATATATACAGAAAGCTATTATTTAAAATGACTTAGAGGCTGTGGTGCAGCTAATTGAACATTTGCTGGCTTGAATTGTCCAAAAATCCAGTAGTTGCTCACTCCACATGCCTGTTGTCTCAGCCCATCAGTAGTATAGTCTGGAATCCCAAAGAAGATGGCTCCAATGCCAGTGAAGGAATGAACTTGCTAGCAAGGTGAGAGCAAGCAGCTAAAGAGCAAAAGCCCCCTTCCTCCATTTCTGTATATGGGCTTCCAACACAAGGCCTGGCTGAGATTACAGGTGGGGTTTTGGGGCTCAAGATATCTGAGTTAAAGTTGTTTTTCCATCATTAATATTCAGATTAAAGAATGTCTTCCTAATGCAAACATCGGGATTACTCATGGATCTTCTCTCTTAAAATTAAGCAAAAATACCTCACAGGCATGCCCCACCAATTTTGAGTTTCAGTTAATTCCAGATGTATTAAAAAGTGAATTTCTGTAGATGAATGGCATAGGGCCAAGAGAGATCATGTGGAGTCCCAAGAGGAGGCCTGACTAAGAGGAAATGCATGGCACCCTGTGAATCCCTCAAAAATCAGAGCAGATATCCTTAAACTGGGGACCATAAGCCATGTGTCTGTCTCCAATCTCTAAGGATAGATATATGCCTTAGGCCCTACTGCAGCCCCACTGTCCCTGAAAGGCAGAAGGAAGGCCAGCCATGTTGGTTTGGAATTGTCAGCTGATACCTGATGTGATGCAAAAAAGTCCTGGACTGCCTTGTGCTTTGCATCTCTCAGCCCTGATATCCTGTGTGCAGGACTAAAGGCAAATGAATGTCTCAGACCTGGGTACATGGATGGAAAGTTTCCCTTCCTGGTATTTATGTCAGATATTCATGAGATCTATAGAAATCCACTGAGAATAAAGTGCAGCACCATCCTACCCTGATACCTCATTAGTGGTTCTGGGTCTCCTTTAGCATTCTTTGCCAATCATAATGAACTGAAAAAGATCCCAGCACAGCAGCTGCATCCCTGACATTTCCTGGCCCTCTGCCAACTAACCATCAGAAATCCTCCACTTTGGATCTGCTCTTTAGGAACCTAAGTAAGCTGCATAGGCCCATTGCTTCAGATGATCACAGCTACTGAAACCCATTAAGACAATGACCATTTCTGGCATCAACTGCTGCTAGAAATCCAGGGCTTTCTATGCTAATCAGTGTGCTCAGTTTTGCCAACATGTTGATTGGTGAACCCTTAAACACTTAATGAATGCCTCAAGGGCAGCTGGCATTGCCACAACACTGGTAATTTCACAGAAGATGCCAATGACTCTCCAGGATACAATAGAATTTCCAGAGAAGGGACTGTTAGGGTCACTGCTAATGTCATCACCTATCTGATAACAAACTTTTCTCCAATTCACCAAAAGCCAAGCTGCCCTTTCCAGCAGCCTTCCCTGAGACAGGGCAGGGCCTTCAGCACCTCGTCATTCCAATCCAAAGATCTCACTGATTCATTAGAATCTAGTTCATTCTAATTCAATAGTTCATCCTGTGTGGAGGGCAAGACTCATTGTCCAAACCCTGACCAAGATTGTCTCTTCTGATCCTGAAGATCGCTAACTAATAACATGAGAAATAAAGGATGCTACGAATTTAGCTCAGGATAATGGGGAAGGAAGATCAGTTCCAAAAGGTGAACAAGCATATTAGAGAAGAACCACGGGGCAGTTACAATGTATGGACATGGTGGAGGATTATGTGGCTCCTGTCAGTTAAATAATAAGTCACATAGGTAATGATGAAACTTTTGCCAAAAGCTTCAACAGAATATATTCCATCCATCAGGATGTTAGCAAAGGTGTTATCAACCTTTGAAAGGTGTGACTGAAAATACCTAAGGACTGGGCTTCCACAGGTGAGCCCTATGACACCAAGAACAAAAACTTACAGGAAGATGATGTCCCAGTCCTGCACTCAAGGTAGAGGAAAGATGACTGGCTAGTAAGAGGAAAGGAACTCAGAAACCTTAGGGGTCACAGACATGCAGCAATACTTGGTGGCTCCTGGCCTGCTAGTGGTTGTTATTTAAACTGTGAGAACCTCTTGCTCTGGCCAGGGGACTTTACACTCCTTGTTATTAGTGACACACACCAAAAGAAATCAAGTGTGGGTGAAGTGCAGGGCTGGTACTGAAACCTCTTTAGTCCCTCTGTGCTTCCTTCCCACTCAGAGTGAAAGCAGAGGGCCCTCAACAGAGCAGCTGCAGCCTTGACCATCCATGGCTCTCTGCCAAACTAACCTTGAAAATCCTCAACTTTGTTCTGCTCCTGAAGAACTCAGAGGACTAAAATAGGCCCATTGCTTCTCAGAAACTCTCAACTGCTTAGCCCCACTCCTGAAAGGATCAGCCGAAGCCTTCCTCCTTCAAGAAGCTCACCATCCCTTTCCCAGGACTCACTATGCTTCCCCCGGAACCATTTATTTCTTGATGTGTGACATGGAGACTGAAGGCCATCTTCCTTCTGCCTCCCTTTGGTCTCCCTGTGCTCGCCATCCTGTCTCCCAAGAATCCTGTTCAGTCTAGTCAGCATGTCTGTAGGTGAAACACAAGACACTGCACAAATGCCCCAATGACAGTTGGCGTTGCCACAACACTGGTGACATCACATGGAATGCCAGGGCCCTCAGGATACAGTAGAATGTCCATGTGCTGATGACACCTGGTATAGTTATTTCATCCCTGCTGCCAACCTCACTGAAAAGTGACTTGAAACCAAGGTGCCATTTTCAGGAGCCTCTGGGTTTGCAATGGAAGCCTTTAGGTATATCTTCCTTCCAAAGCCAGAAATCTAGCTCTGTGATTCATTAGAAATTTTATCTAAGTGCAATAGAAAGCTCACTTAGCATGCAGTGTCCAAGGTTGGATTTTTCCCTTCTTAAGATTCATAATCCATATTTTGAGAAAAAAGGATGCTTAGAAACTAATTCAGGACAATGGGAATTAGTAGGGATGAGACCTCTGAAGTGAACAATCACTCAGGGAAGATCCTCAGACTTGTAGAGATTGGTGGGCTCAAAAAAAGTCACATACTTAGTTATGAAGATTTCCCCCAGAGTGTCAGTAGACCTCACTCAAGCTATGAGGTTTTAGTGAAGATGTGACTAGCTCTGGACAGGTCTGGTTGGAGCCACTGAGATCAGATGAGCTCTCAGATATTGAAAGTAGACAATTCATGGAAAGAGTATGATGACCCAATCCTTGAAATCATAACCTGAGGAAAATGTAGTGGCAAGTCAGAGTTCAGTGTTGGCTATGGAGAGGAATCATGAGCGAAAGGTAAACACACACACACACACACACACACACACACACACACACACAAACCAGGCGTACAATCATGGAGTAGAACATGATGTATATCACTGATATGGTGCTTCAACCAGTAAACAAAAGCCAAATGCCTATTTTTCTAGCCACGTGTTCCAATCCACATGCTCTTGAAGAGGTGGCACTGCTAGCTTTGGGTACAAGATCCATTAGGAGAACATAAGAAGGGCAGGCAAGGGGAGAGATTAAAGAGTTGTTGCATCATACGGCTTTGTTATATCCAAACTTCACATTTTTTTTATCTTGACATCGCTATAAGGAGAAGCCAGGTCATGGTTAGCATGGAATGCATGTTATCCAAACAAATCTCTGGACCTAAGCATGATCCTTGCAACCTAGGACTGATGAAACTTTTGGGTGATCTGTGTCATTTCAGATTTTGAAGCTTTAAGCAAATAAATGTGATTGTCAAGTTTTTTCTAAATACAGTCTTGTGAAGACCAAAAAGTTGAGGACATACTGGAATTTAGGAGCAAGGCATGTCCCCTAAACTGACATATAAACTCTTTTAAGAACACAGATGACAGTATTGGGGGTAAGAAAATCAGAGGAGAGAGGTGGTATCGATAGAGGGGGAGATATTCTGAGAGTGTGATTGCTCACATGAATCCAGAGTTGAGGCAGTAGATCTAGATGGAAAAGTCTAAAGGATTGCCTGAAAATCCCAGTAATTAGAAAGAGGCCTGGAGTCAGCTGTATAGTTGAGACCTAAGACAGCTTGGTCTTTCTAACAATCAGTTGTGGAACATCACACTTCCATGAACAGATACCCTGCCCAGGATATATAGTTATTCACCCAGCAAAGACAGAAACCTCTTCTGCATGGTCCTGCCTCTTATCTCACTGATGTCCCTTCCACAGGAGGATTCATGGTCTTCCAAATGCCCTGAGATCAAGCTGACAGGGGACAGCACCTGCCTTCCACAATGTTCATCTCAGCCCACTCTTGGTAGTTGGATCATGTTCAGGAAATGTACTGGAGGATAAGACTTTGCCTAGCCAGTTCTCAAAGTTCAGGCTTGAGACTCCCCCTCTGTGAATGTCAATGTTCCTGTCTTCTACAGGCAAGGGAGTGTCTCAGGGGTCTGCTGGTTTCTTCTCCTTTTCACATGCTTCAGGTGACCCAAGAAACAGCCTCCTCAAGCTTATTCACAGCTTCACAGGATACAGCCTGGCTTCAGACTCCTCAGATCTGGCCTCAGAAGCCATGAGAATGGTGGCACAGTTCAACATGACTTTTTTTAAGACACAGGCTCTCCTGGAACTTGCACTGCAATCAGTCTTCAATTCTCCTCCTCATTTCCAAATTGGTTGAGATCATGGCATGCATCACTATGCCCAGCTCCTTTTTTCTATTTCTAAATGTTCAAACATCTAGAAAGATCCAAACTCTAAAATGATTGTGTTCCCAGACCTTTCCCACAGGAGATTCTTGACGTTTGGAAATCGAGGAACCAGTGTTGTTTGAGTGGCTACTTCATTCCCAGCCTGAGGCCCAGATCTACAAAAGCAGGCTGTGTGAGATGGAGTTTTCCATGGTGTGATGTTACTGGGGGAGTTACCACACAGCTGAGCTGACTCCGGCTGCACTGTTAGGCTGGTGAAAGTGACTCAGAGCCTGACTCTAGGGGCCTGATAACCCCACCATCCCCTGGTCCTTAGATGGCTCCTACCTCAGGACCTTAATCTGATCTTTCCTCCTAGTCTGTAAGTCCACTGCCCTTCAGTGCAGATGGGGAGGCCTAGTCACTCTGAGGCAGGAAAGCTGGGAGCCTAAGGCCAGTTTGGGCTCTATAGGGAGATGCTGTTTGGTTTTTTGTTTTGTTTTGTTTATTTATGAAAAAGTTCTTTTTTTCCATTTTACATACCTGTTCCAGATTTCCCTTCCTCCACTTTTCTCATACCTCATCACTCCCCATCCCACCTCCCATCCACTCTTCAGAGAGGGTGGGGCCTCCCTTGGGTAGTCAACAATGTCTGGCATACTAAATTGAGGCAGGACCAAGCCGCTCCCCTCTGTGTCAATGCTGAGCAAGGTATCCCACTATAGGAAATGTCTTCCAAAAAGGCATTAAGTGCACCTGGTATGAGTTCTGTTTCCATTGCCAGGGGCTGCCCAAACAAATCTAGCCACATATCTGTCACCCACAGTCAGAGGACCTAGTTTGGTCCCATGCTTTTTCAGACCAGAGTCCAAGAGTTTACAGCTTGGGTAAGCTATCTCTGTGGTTTTCCCCATCATGATCTTGACCTCACTTGCTCCTGTGGTTCCTCCTGCCACTCTTCAACTGAAATCTAGGAGCTCAGCCCAGTGTTGGTTGTGAATCACTGCATCTGCTTCCATCAGTTACTGGATGTAGGTCCTATTTTGACGATTAGGGTAGTCACTAATGTAATTATATGGAAGGTATGTTCAGGCACCCTCTCCATTATTGCTTGAAGTCTTAGCTGTGGTCATCCTTGTGGATTACTGGGGATTCTCCTAGCACCATGGTTCTCCCAAACAACCTAATGGTTCCTTCTATCAAGACATCTGTTTCATTACTCTCCCTCTGTATCCCTCCCTCCACTGGGCTATCTCATTCTCCCCTGTTCCCATCCCTCAGCCCCTCACTTCTACCCTCTCCCACTTTACCCAGGAGATCTTAACTATTTTCTCTTTCTAGGGCCCTCCAGTATGTCCCTCTTAGGGTTCTCTTTTTACCTAGCTTCTCTGGGGTTGTGGATAGTAGCCAGCTTACACTTTGCTTTGCATCTAATATCCATTTAAGAGTGAGCACATACCATGTTTGTCTTTCTGGGTCTGGGTTACCTCCCTCAGGATCTAGTTCCATCCATTTGTCCACATATTTCATGGTGTCACTATATTTTACCACTGAGTAATATCCCTTTGTGTAAAGGTACCACATTTTCTTTATCCATTCTTCAGTTGAGAGCCATCTAGGTTGTTTCCAGGTTCTGGCTATGATGAATAATGCTACTATAACCATGCTTGAGCAAGTAACTTTGTGGTATGATTGAGCATCTTTTGGGTATACGCCCAATAGTGGTAATATTGGGTGTTGAGGCAGGTTGATTCCCAATTTTCTGAGATATTGCCTTACTGATTCCAGAGTGGCTGTACAAGTTTGCACTCCACCAACAGTGGAGGCTTGTTCCCCTTGCTCTGTATCCTCTCCAACACAAAGTGTCATTAATGGTTTTGATCTTATTCATTCTGACATATGTAAGATGGTATCTTCGTGTCATTTTGATTTGCATTTCCCTGATGGCTAAGCATTTTCAGCAATTCCTTAAATGTCTTTTGGCCATTTAATATTCTTCTGTTGTGAATTATTTGTTTAGATCTGTACCCCATTTTTTAAGTTGGATTATTTGGTATTTTGATGTCTAGTTTCTTGAGTTATTTATATATTTTGGAGATCAACCCTCTGTCAGATGTGGGTTTGGTGAAAATCTTTTCCCATTCTGTAGACTGTCATTTCATCTTGTTTACCCTCTCATTTGCCTTACATAAGCTTCATAGTTGTAGGAGATCCCTATTGGTGAAATTATTAAGGCCACTCCATGTAGTTAAAAGGGAGGTTTATTTTATTACAAGTGAAGGGATAGGTAACAGGGTCTGGGAAAGTTGTTTTACAGTCCAGCGCTGTTCTCTGGAGAACTCTGCTCAGTCTACCTCCAGCATCCAGGGTCCAGGAACCAAGAGAACTGGCCCATCTGGATCTCGGGTCTTCATGATCCTCTCTCGGCCCCGCCTTGTAGGCGTGACAGCTATTGAAGCCTCAATGGGGGTTGGAACTTCCAGATCAAAGATGGAATGGCTACCCACTACATCTCCCCTTTTTGTCTAAAAAAGAAGGTTCTAACCTAATACAAGACTATATACAAAGGATTGGTTATCAAATAATGTCAAGGTGTAATGATGCATAATGACCTAGATAAGATGAAACTACAACCAATGCGAACAATATCAAGCAAGAAACACATACTAAAATCCAGAGAAGTCTAGAGTGTAGGCAAATAGCGTGTTACAAAGATCATGCCAAAAGGTGTCCTATTAAAGAACCTGAATATCTAATACTTAATATGTTCGATCTAATATTATATATATCTAGACTAGTTATTATGAATAGACTAGATATTGTAAGTGTAATTCTTGCTTGATAATTGTTTTGTTATTTGTAATTTTACTATGTGAAGGTTAAAACCTTCCTTTTTGAAAAAAAAGAAAAGGGGAAGTACTTTGTGATATTCTGTAAGTTAAATGTGTTACTCTGATTGATTAATAAATAAAACACTGATTGGATGGTAGTCAGGCAGGAAGTATAGGTGGGACAAGGAGGGAGATTTCTGGGAAGTGGGAGGCTGAGGCAGAGAGACGCTGCCAGCCGCAGCCAGCCGCTGCCATGAGAAGATGTTCAGATACTGGTAATCCATGAGCCACTTGGCAACTTATAGACTAATAGATATGGGTTAATTAAAGATAGAACTAGATACCAAGAAGCCTGCCATGGCTATACAGTTTGTAAGCAATATAAGTCTCTGTGTGTTTACTTGGTTGGGTCTGAGCAGCTGCGGGACTGGTGGGTGAGAGAGATTTGTCCTGACCCTGGGCCAGGCAGGAAAATTCTAGCTATAGGTCCCATTTTTTAATTGGTGCTCACAGTCTGTGCTAATTCTCTTCTATCAGGTTCAGTGTAACTGGATTTAGGTTGAGGTCTTTGATCCATTTGAACTTGAGTTTTTGCATGGGCATAGATAATGGATCAATTTACATTCTTGCATGTGTCAACATACACTTATGCCAACACCATTTGTTGAAGACACCTTTTTTTCATTGTATAATTTTAGCTTCTTTGTCAAAAATCAGGTGTTCATATATCTTTGAATTAATGTCAGGGTCTTTGATTCAATTCCATTGATCTATGTGTCTATTTTTATGCCAATACCAAGTTGTTTTTTTTAATATAGCTCTATAGTAGTCCATGAGGTCAGGGATGGTGATGCCAGACATTCCTTCATTGTACAGGGTTGTTTTGGCTATCCTGGGTTTTGGTTTTCAATATGAAGTTGAAAATTGTTCTTTGATAAGCTGTGAAGACTTTTGTTGGGATTTTGATGGGGATTAAATTGAATCTGAACATTGCCTTTCGTATGATCGCCATTTTTACTATGTTGATTCTACCTATCCAAGAGCATATGAGAGCTTTCCATTTTCTGATATCGTCTTCAATTTCTTTTTAAACAAAAATTAAAGTTCTTATCAGACAGGTTGCCCCAAGGTATTTTATGTTATTTGTGGCTACTGCAAATGTGGATGTTTCTTTGATTTCATTCTCATCCCGTTTATCATTTGTAGATAGGAAGGCTACTGATTATTTTGAGTGTGTTAATCTTGTATCCTCCCACATTACTGAAGGTGTTTATCAGCTGAAGGAGTTCGCTGATAGAATTTTTGGTGTCACTTATGTATACTATCATATCATCTGAAAATAGTGAATAGTGAATAGTTTGACTTACTCCTTTCCAACTTGTACCACCTTGATCTCCTTTTGTTGTATTATTGCTCTAGCTAGAACTTCAAGTCCAATGCTGATAGACATAGACAGAGTGAGCAGCCTTGTCTTATTCCTGATTTTAGTAGAATCCCTTTGAGTTTCTCTACATTTAGTTTGATGTTGGCTGTAGATTTGCTGTATGTTGCCTTTATTATGTTTAGGTATGTTCTTTGTATCCCTGATCACTCCAAGACTTTTAACATGAAGGAGTGTTGAATTTTGTCAGAAGCTTTTTCAGCATTTAATGAGATGATCATGTGGGTTTTTTCCTTTAATTTATTTATATGGTGGATTCCATTTACAGACTTCCATATGCTGAACCACTGAAACAAAAGGATATAGAAAAGAAAGGACAAAGGGTAGATTATTGAATCTACTCTGAAAAGAAAAAAGAGAGGATATAGATATGGTAAGATAGAAAGGTAGATTATTGAATCTACTTTTAGAATGGAACTACTAGTTTAAATTTTTCACATTGGATTGGATTTTTGTATATTGTATAAAAATTATGTATATTGATACAAATTTGAGAATGATTTTGTTAGAAAATACTGCACATATACTTCTATCTTGTTCAATGTATCATTCCTATACTGTTCATTTCACAATGCAATGCAATTTTCTAGTCCTTGAAAGTCATTGCCAACTATTTAGGATAATACAGAAATGCAGGTTTGTAGTTATTCATTACAATGAAACCTGTAGTCATATTAGTTCTGTCCTTAAGGTCAAGCAGAAATATATTTTAGATAGACATGTCATCTTAGAGCACTTCAGAGAACTTTAGAATATGGCATTAAAGATGATAACATAGATTTTTTTTTCTTTTTTTATGATTAAGAGACATGTCTGCTCCTGGCAGCATCAATCTATTTCAAAGAAGATGATGGGAAGTGAAGAAACTCTATATAGTGTTTACTTTATTTGTAGCAAAGTTAGGCACTGGGTAAGAAAGTGACCTTACATCAACTGCTGACAGTATGCTATCCAAAATGGACAAACAGGACACAAAAAAGGACTGTTGTACCTTGCAATGACAAGGTAGGAAGACCCTTCAGAAAGTCTTGCTTCACAGATGAGTCTGTAAGATATGCTAGGCCTGTAGGCCAAATATGGATGCCCCAATGTTGCAGAAAAATCTTGAGTGACTGTCTAGGCAACAAGGTGTTTGTGTCATTTCTCACATGTTTTGGAAATTGTTTAGGTATGTTTCCTATATACTCAGTTAATATTATTTCCTTCTCAGGTCTCTGAAGGAGTTGAACATTAGATAGTTATAGTTTTCCTTGTTAAGAAATTCAGAAAAGAAACTCACTAAAGAGGTGTAAAGTATATAAGTTTGAAAGACATTAAAAGATAGTTTTCAGTTGGTAATGCAAATTAGGATAGAAAGTGAATTAGACACAGTCGTTTCAACAATTAATGAAAATAGAGGTCATGAATTAGAAACACAGCAAAGAGGAGTATAGTGAGGATTTGGAAGGATGAAAAAGAGGAGAAAATAATGTAATTATAATCTCAAAAATAATAGAAAAGTATTTCATGTCATACAAAGAAAATTGTTACACAACACTTCACCTGTTCCTTAAAATGTTAGTTGTTTCTACAAGTTCACATTCTCCCATGGAGCTCTGCAAAGGCACTAAAGGAAAACACCAGTCCTGAAGTCCCTGGTGAATCAACGACTTTATGTTTGACCTCTTCTATAAGCACAGCCCAGTGCTCTATCATGCCCAGTGAACTGGTTGTAAAGCATGCTTCTCTCATATATATTTTATCAGGAAAACCCCATCCTTCCTTCATCATCTTCCAGTGTGTGTGAGACCTCTGCTTATGATAACCAAGCATCCACAATGCTGCCTGTGAGCCAGTCCATCAGGTATAATTCCTCTCAGATTTCATTAGATTACATAGCCTGTATTTCAAGGAGGTTTAAGTAAGTGCCTCACCTACTTTCCCACGTCTATAGCATGCAGATTGATCTCAACGGTTCTCATAGCCTACAATCCCATGAGCCAAGCTTTGACAGGATGTTTCATTGATTGTTTGAAAGTCTTTTCTAATTCAAGTAGTTGAGAGACAGAATGTTTACTCCCTAACTAAGACAAGCTCTTTTTGCAGTCCATTTTATAGCTATCAAATGAAAGTTCTAGCATGGGTTTTCCTTTTCTCTGTATAAAGGGTTGAATCTAAGTGGCTGCTTCTGTCACCGTTATTCCAAACAGACAATTACATTCTAATTTTTATTTATTTATTTATTTTTTCGAGACAGGGTTTCTCTGTGTAGCTTTGCGCCTTTCCTGGAACTCACTTGGTAGCCCAGGCTGGCCTCGAACTCACAGAGATCCGCCTGCCTCTGCCTCCCAAGTGCTGGGATTAAAGGCGTGCGCCACCACCGCCCTACATTCTAATTTTATACAAGTGTACTGAATTTTGGCCTAAGCAACTTTATTGAATACAGCAGTTTCATATATGATCTTGATTTTTTTTATCTTCCATAAAACTTCTAACTCATGATTAACTCTATTTTCTGACTTTATGTACATCTTTCCATTTCCATTTAGAAAACTCTACTTATTTTACCTCTTAACAAAAATTTATTTAGTCAGAAAACATTTTTATGAACTTCATGGGAGAGAACTAATATATATTGAATATATCAACTGATTGAATTCATAATATGTAAATTGCATTTGTCATATAAAGAAAAAACTAAGATGGTGTGTTTGCAAGTTACTAAAATACAAAGTTGTTAGATGTTGGTTTGGGGCTGGTTTTAAGCACAACTTGCATTTTTTAACAAATGCTCTTTTACACAAGATTTTTAGTGTCACAGTGTCAGAGATCTAAGGAATGTCACATTTTAGCAAGTGGTGTGGAAGACAGGGATTACAAAGACTTGGGGTGGGAAAATATGGAGAATGAAACCCACAGAAAAAAGTTTTATTTGTTATGATGTAATTAATATTTACTAAAGCCCTATAAAAACACATGGAGGCAAAATGGTTATAATATCCTGGATGAAAAAGGGAAGATCAAGAAGAAGGAGAAATAGATGAGAAAGAGTAGTAGTAGGAGAAGATGGATGGATGGATTAATTAACAGATAGGGGTAAATGGATGGACAGATTGATAGAGATGGGTGATGGAAAGTTAGATAGATAGATAGATAG
>CABHPP010104440.1:0-11406 GCA_902168425.1 Peromyscus attwateri
GAGACAGGGTTTCTCTGTGTAGCTTTGTGCCTTTCCTGGAACTCACTTGGTAGCCCAGGCTGGCCTTGAACTCACAGAGATCCGCCTGCCTCTGCCTCCCGAGTGCTGGGATTAAAGGCGTGTGCCACCACCGCCCGGCTTATCTTCATTCTTGAAGACTAATTTTAGATTTAGGGGAGGGGCAGGTTGGGGGAAGACGGGAGAATTGGGAGGAGGTAAGAGAGGGGAATCTGTGGTTGGTATGTAAAAATGAATAAAAAAATTCTTAAAGAAAATATTAAAACTAGAAGATAATGGACTACCATTAAAGTAGTCATTAGACTTTTCCTCTTTATTTTGTAACTTTCTTCATATTAAATAGTATTAGTCAGTATGGCAATCATAAAATTCCCGTATTTCTAAATATTTCTAGGACCATCTATAAAAGAGAAGAGAAGAGAAGAGAAGATGACATGCCATTCACCCATGCTTTTACTTTGCAAATTTCTTCCTTCCTTGAGTTTCAACTATGAATCATTGTTCTAACTCCTGCAGTTGTACTAGTTCTATTCCCAACATAAAAATGGGTCCACATTTTCAGTCATTCTCCATGTGCTGGGAGACTATATTCATCAGGGAATAGGAATTCTGCCAAAGCTTTATGAAGAGTGGTAGGACAGTGCACTCACTAAGGCTCTGTGATGTATGTATATAATACTTATATTCCTCATAAATTCTTCAGTTTTATCTTCAAAATGTAAATATAACACACATAACACAATAAAGTCAAATTCATATTACTTACACCTAAAATGTATGTTGTGTTCAATAGCCAGTTAATAAAAACACACTGATCATAAAGCACTGAGATTTCCAAGGGACACAGTGATGCCCAAAAAAGGGTAAAACACAATCTGATTCACACTTTACTACATAGATAAAGGAGAGCCATCTTGCCACAGAATACGTGGACAATGCAATATTACTTCATATGACCACTGACAGATCATTTGTTATTTTTAAGATACGTCCCGTAATGATAAAGAGACTTAATTACTTGCTACTACCTTAGATAAAATGCTGAAAGAAGATTTTGCCAATCATATAAAAATCAAAGGAAATTTATATTAAACAAAAATATTCCAATATCCTACCAATGATCAGATTTTAAAAATAAGATAACAAAGGTGTTTTGGGTAACAACACAGAAATTCTTAATAACATAGGTATAGGGATGAACATATTAAATTTGATCAAAACAACCTCCTGATAAAGGTTTTTCTCAGGGCAACTTTAACATCTTTGTTCCTCAAGCTATAGATTAAGGGGTTCATCATAGGAACCAATATGGTATAAAAAATGGAAGACCTTTTTCCCTGATCCGTAGACCCAACTGAGGAGGGCGGAAGATACATAAATGGGACCGAAACAAAGACCAGAAAAACAGCAATTATGTGGGAGCTGCAGGTGCTAAAGGCTTTAGATCTGACCTCAGTGGATCTCATTTGAAAAATGGTAGAGAGGATGAATCCATAAGAGGTAAAGATAATAACACTGGGCACAAAGATATCTATCCCACCTACAATAATAATCTCTATCTCATTGGCAAAAGTGTTGGTGCAGGAGAGCTGCAACAAAGGAAGCAGATCACAGAAATAGTGGTTGATGGTGTTTCTGTCACAAAAGATCAATCTAAGCATCCATCCAGTGTGGATCATGGCACCAGAAAATCCCATTATGTATGAACCAAGCATGAGATAGGAACACATCTTGGGAAACATAGCAGTGTTATACAATAGTGGGTTACAGATAGCCACATAACGATCATAGGCCATTGATGTCAGAACACAGCATTCACTGACAGCAAAAAAGCAAAAGAAATATAGCTGTGTCATACATCCCTCGTAGGAGATAATGTTCTTCCTTACTAAGACGTTCATCAGCACTTTCGGTATAATAACAGAGGAATAACAAAGGTCAATGAAGGATAAGTTTAAAAGGAAAAAGTACATGGGGGTATGAAGGTGAGAATTCAGCACAATTAAAGTTATCAAAGCTGCATTCCCCAGGGCTGTGGTTGTATATATTAGCAGAAAGAGTAAGAAGAGGAGTAACTGGAGATCAGGGTCATTTGTCAATCCCTGTAGAAGGAATTCAGTCACCAAAGAACCGTTTTCCAGACCCATTCTCTTTGAGATAATCTGTAAACACACAAAAAAATATTGTGACGTTACAAGACCACAAAAAACTTACTGCCACAGCTTCTATCACACTTGTAAAGTACCTGGTGGAAATGCCTTACATCTTCCTATTTGAGTTCATGGAATTTGCTGTCAACATGTAGAGTGATATTTTCCTAGGTTCGTGCATAAAGTATAAATGGAGTAAAATCAATGACCCACACTCTAAAATGCCATGACCACTGCTGTCATTTGATAGCAAGACTGCTCAGATATCCAAATAAAAGGTGGCAGGACAAGTAGGGGTTCCTCATCCCTCATAATCATCTTGCCATTGCTTCAGCCCTGGGCAGATACATAGAGAACCTGTGACAACCTGGAGTTACCCGATCCAGATACAACTGTGGTGGCATCAGGACCACCTACATTGTTTCAAATATAAACTTTAGATTTATCCAGAGTTTAAGAATAGTTAGACCTGTGCTTGCTATGGGAAAGCATTAATCTAGAAGGATTTGAGAGATGGCCTTCAATATGTAATTTACTGAAATAACATGTATCCCTTTCCTCCACTGAACCTCTCAACACTCCATGCTGCCTTCTCCAGAATATTCTCCTGGGAATTTCTTTTTATTCTTAGAATTACATAATATAATATGGAAGGAATCTCATGAGGCTCTTGTACTTTGATATGAAGCTACTTCACAAGCCAAATGCCCAAGACACTGAAGGGAAACAGTGCATCATCTCTCCTATGCGTGCAATATAAAACAGTTACATTCATCAACAGAGGGTAGAGGATTCACGGCTGGGGCCCATAGGATTAGAAATCAAGTGCTGCCTGCTGAATTACAAAATGATTCAAATGAGAATCATAGTTAAGTCTGGATAGCTAATTTCAACAAATTATCGAAGTTAAGAATGGTGTGTGCTTTGATTTTCTAACAAAAATAAAACATTTTTAATTATCACTACCTGTGTGTACATTCCGATGTAGGATAAAGACATGAATAAACTCCACTTTGGAGAACTTTACAACTAAAAAAAGGGTCAAAAATAGTTAATCATGTTTGTCATTTTAGATATTGTATCTAAACATTTTAAAGAAAAACCAAAACACCAGCGTAAAGAAATTTCAACCTACCTCATCATGAAAAAATGGTTTTATTTCATTCCTTTACCCTTGCTGTGTGACAGGGCTCTATAAATCTCTGAGGGTTTCAATCCTTTGATTCTAAGAGGACATAAAACAAAATTATTTTTCATATACCTTGAAATCTCCACTAATTTGTCTTAATTTATCAAATACCCTTTAATCGTTTGAAGTGTTATTTTCTCTTTATTACACTTACCACCAGATGAGACACCAGAAATTTTGCATATTTTAGTAGAATGTTATACTTGGCTATGAACAAGGTAGAGGCTTTCTCATTCTCCTCTCAGGGCACAGACACCAGATATAAAAAAGACAGGAAGTGATGGTGTTCACATGCTCGACCAGGATGTGTCTTTTGTTCCTTAGATACTTGGCATTTAAGAAATGCATGTACTTCTCTGTACTTCTGTGCTTGAGCCAACATTGTACCCCATCTCCCAATAACCTTCATATCTTAAGGGAAATCTATTGTGCAGCTTCCTTTTCTCATTGTTCCTCCATCCTTAACTGTGGCTTCCACAGATTCTATTCCCAGTATTCCTCATTACCTTATTTTTTTTAATCGTGGAGTGCACCAAAGTACCTAAGGTATTATTTATCCTGATAGTTCTCCATATCACTTTACAAAAATAATTTTTTGTTGCTGTTCTTTGTCTTCAGTGCCCAAGATCAATTTCAGGAAGTCCTTGATACCAAGCATGAGTTCTTCCATTGAGCAACATCCCTAGACCTCCCAGGTCATCTTTAAATATCACATGATTGCTAAGTCATTTCAATACTTACATGACATTTCTGCTTTACTTTCCAGTTTTGTTCTTACATGTAGCACTTTATAGATGAGATCAATAACATCTAAACACATTTTAGAAAAAGTATGGAATGCAATGAGTTACTGATATAAGCTATTTAACTAATTTATGCTTTTTTTTTAAAAAAAAAGGAATTATAAAAAGATCATGTCTTCACTTGTATTGTTGTGGCAATTAAATAGAAAAAAATCATAAAACTAGTTAAAATAAATCCCTGCGTAATGGAAAATAGTGAAATGTCAGCTATGAGTATAAATCCTATTGGCTTTATGAAGGAGTCATTTCTAATTTATTTATCATTAGTTTAATATATCCTATGTCAAATGTATTTTTATCTCAAAGCAAAGGTTAGCTTATTCATTTTCCAGAGATTATTAGACATAAGAGGGTTTATCTGAAGTAGCTTAGACTACAGCTACTCACTGAACTGGGGTTAGTTATTAGGGAATAAATATGTTATGCATATTTTAACACCTGTGAGTTGCCAAATAAATTGTCCTGTTTTGTTCTGTCACTCTCCATTCTTACTTTGCTCTATTTAATTTTTGTTCCCAAAGCAAGAGTGGTCAAATGTCAGTACTAGTAGACCAATTTATGGGCTTCCATGTCTTCTCAATTGTTTAATTTACTGAGTCAAACTTATTAAACATTGTGTCTGTTCCTCTATAGTAGACTACAAATGAAACAGTAGGAAGTCTGAACCAGAAGATTACAAGTTAAAATGTCTTTGGACTATGAAGCAAGTTTCAGGAAAGGCCTTAGATGCAACCAAGTTCTTGTCTCAAAAGCCATAAAAACAGACAAGAAAAAAAAAACAGGAATTGAACCAAAAGTTTAAGTTAAATTAGTAACTGTAAATTTACCCTTGTTATTATAAAAATAAGACATAAGACTTCGTGGGTAATGATGAGGTTTTTATTATTTTAAAATCTCTTTTAGAGAATAATAATTTAAGTAAATTGTAATAAAATTTATTTGCAGAGTCTAAAAGTACACGTCAGTGGTATAGGTCAGGGCTAGCATACACATACATAGAAGCACACAACCCTTTTCAGAATCTAAGCAACCTGGAATTATGGCATTGAGTAATTATCTTGCTAGTGAGGCAGGTTTCTAAGTGGTTTTTTAAAAACAGAGTCTTTGGAACTTAGGTTTGAAGTTTGTTAAAACCAGAGACTTGATCTAGCTGTTAGCCTAAGTCTCTGTTTTGTAACAAATGGCTAGTCTAGCCTGGTTCGTGAGAACTCAGAGTCTGAAACAACAACCGGGGAGCCTGCATGGGACTGACCTACTGCATATATGTGACAGTTGTGTAGCTTGCTCCATTTGTGCGACTCCTAGCAATGGAAGCATGCTTGTCCCAGGTCCTTTTGCTGGCTCTTGGGAACCTATTTCTCATGCTGGATTGCCTTGCTCAGCCTGAATAGAGGGGGAGGTGCTTGGGCTTATGGTAGCTTGATATGCCATGCTTTGCTGATGCCCACAGGAGGACTGTCCCTTTCTGAGTGAACACAGAAGAGGGGTGGATTGAGAGAGTGGATAGAGGGGAGGTGGAGGAGAGAGAGAAAGGAAAGGAGGGAACGGAGGTATTATTTGGGAAGTAAAATAAATAAGAGCTAAGAAAAGGCCAAGGATTCCTAACTAATAAGTCTCCATGTCTTGATTTGGGAACTGGCTAGTAGTTCAAAAGAAAAAGTCTGCTTCAAAGGTCTGTAGCTAGCTCACGAGTCCATAGCTTAACTAACTAGAAAAATCAAGTATTTGTGTAATCTGTACAATTCCTAACATGAGGGAGGGAGAGAGATTACCATACAGAATATGAATGAAAAATCAGGAATGCAGAAGAGACTGAAGTATGTTTTTATCAATAGGCGACGTAGATAAATTCTCATTAAAGTTTATTTGTAGAGGGATGAGGGTATATATCAATGGTATCATGTGTTAGCACACAAGAGGTCCTGAGAAGAAGGTCCAGAAGAAAGCAAGAGGGCAGAGAGAGGGGGAGAAAGGGAGGAAGAAAGGAGAGAGAGACAGAGAAAAGTGACTCAGACTCAGACACTGTGGCTGCCAGGTATTTATGTAATAAATCTTGTAGAAACAACAAGGTTCAATGACCGCAATATTCTTTTTATACATATGTCATTGTGAAACATTTTCCTGGAAGAAAACTATGTTTTCAAAGCCTTACTGATTAAATCTGCAATGACTGGTCAGGTTTAAATTTGTAAGCCCAGACGCTAATTGCCTTATCTTGAACTAGCATTAGCCTCATTCTCCAATCGATATTCCATGCCCAGCTCCGTGTCAGAACTAACATGGCTTGAATAATAGATCAAAACACTGGAGTTGATTAACTTACCAGACTGCAAGCTTCTACCACCCTAAAAGCTAAGAATGTCATCAGAGAGCTTCTTGGGCCTATAGTTCCCCCTCTTGCTGTAACTGCCTTTCTGATGTACCTACCGACCTTTTCTAAACTCACCTTGATGTATGACTTCCTTGGTTCTGTAAACTACAAAACTTCATGAAACTACTCCCACACTGAAAAATGGGATTTGAGACAACTTGAATCTGTTTTCCCAGACCATGGTCACTCAAAATGGCTCAAGCATGAAGTCTTTTTCCCGTTAAAGCAAGAGCTGTGTTGTTTGCACCAACATTTTCATTATCACATATTACTTTGAAATCCTATTATTTCAGTAGGTACCATATCATACACATCCATAGTGATCTCACATGCAATTTGGAAAGGTTCAACTTATAAAATGAAATCATTTTACTATCTAAGCATCCTTATCTCTTACCTAACAGTTGGATATCACAAGGATAAGACAGCTGTAAGAAATGAAACACTCGGGAGGAAGAGCCAGGCAGATCTCTGTTAATTCCAGGCCAGCCTGGTCTACAGAGCAAGATCCAGGACAGGCACTAAAACAACACTGAGAAACCCTGTCTCGAAAAACCAAAACAAAAAAAGAAAGAAAGAAAGAAAGAAAGAAAGAAAGAAAGAAAAAAAAAAAAAAGAAAGGAAGAAAGAAAAAGAAAAAGAAAAAAGAAAAAGAGTGTGGTCTTTTTAAGATATTCTTGGAAAGATATTTTATTTGAGTTTTATAGTAATCATAAAATGGAAATCTATTGCAACAGTCAAAACAAAAATGGAAAAGATTCAAAGGAATCATCCCTGAAAACTAAATCATTTCCAGAACCAATCAATCATCAAAAGCAAGTTGAGAAAAAACTATCACAAAACTACAAAATAAGGAAGTAAAACAGCATTAATAGATCCTCAACTATCAATGATCACATGGGAAAAAATCAACTAATCCTTTTATAAAAGACCTAGGGTGACTCAATGAAGCAAAATAAGAAGCATACATATTCTGTCTACATGAGACTCACTTTAATTTTAAGGAAACACGGAATGAAAGTGAGGAGATGGAAAAAGAAATCCTGTGTATACCTAATATGATGAGAGTATGAGTAAGAAGAATGATATCCGTCAAAACGGATGTTAGGTCAGAAGATGTGAGTTGAAATAAAGAAGACATTATGTAGTGAAAATCTGGCAATTCATTAGGTTTTTACATTAAAAAAAGAAACTATTTTGAAAGGAAGATGGTGGTTCAGGGAGCATTTGTTCAGTGGCAGCTGTGGCAAAGAATGGGAATGTATATTACCAAGCTACATTCTATACATGTATACATATTTCAAAACATTTTATTTTAATGTTTAGAATTTCATACATGAATATCTTTATTTAAATTATTTCCACCCATCTCCTTTTCTTTTTTCTATCTCTCAAGTTCATGACCTTTTATTATTCATTGTTACATACATACACAGACATATACATATACACACACCTCAATGAATTCATTTATGGTGCTCTTATGTTAATGTATTTGGGGAAGAACACTTAGGATAGACTATCAATTGCAATCTCTTTATCTCTCTCTTTCTGTCTCTCTGTCTCTGTTTCTCTCTATCTATGTCTCCTCCTGTCTCTCTCTCTTGCTCCTTCACTTGCTCACTCTCATTTTCCTCATGTGAGGTTATTTAAATTTTTCTTTATATATTTAAGTCCTGTAAGAAGTGTTTTCATCAAGAAAATAAGTATCGCCGGGCGTTGGTGGCTCACGCCTTTAATCCCAGCACTCAGGAGGCAGAGGCAGGCGGATCTCTGTGAGTTCGAGGCCAGCCTGGTCTACAGAGTGAGATCCAGGAAAGGCGCAAAGCTACACAGAGAAACCCTGTCTCGAAAAGTCAAAAAAAAAAGAAAATAAGTATCAAATGCTAGGGAGAATGCCTATCCAGCATCTGTGTAACAGAAAAGTAGTCTGAAATTTCCTCCCAAATATAACTATCCCATGATCCCCAATACCACACTATCACTGGCTTCTCCTTTAGGACTCCACTTCTACCCAGTCTTTGGGACCTCCATCAAAATAATTAATATGGGTTGCACAGAGCTTATCATAGAGAGTTTCAAGCATAAACAAGAAAATTAATTCATGTGAAGGAGAATGGATAGAACAGAAGATTTTTGGGTTAATAAAATAAACCAGATTCAGAAAAATAAACACAGGGTTTCTGTTCTGTAGGACCTGAAAACACAAGAGGAAGAGGTCTAGTGTGACCTAGAAGATGGGAGAGGAAAATGCAATAGGAATAAATGTCAGCAAATTACAATGATGTCCATGTATGGAAATGACGAACTTATTGTTTTGTAGACTAAATAAAAATGATAAAAAGAAATATGAGTTACTATGAATAAATGATAACTATGTAATGTGAAAAACCTTTGAAACAGATACATCCTCACTATGAACTATTTATAAAAAGACATTTATAAATAGTTCATGTTAGTCCTTCCAGTTAACATTGATTATGTTCACATATTTGGAGATGACCACTTAGGATGGACTATGATTTGCAATGTTTCTATATTATATTGTGTATATGAATGTTTAAAAATAGGTAATTTAAGTTGACCTGTGTGCAAGAAATTCCATTTTAAGTTAAATATCTAATATTAAAATAAATCCCAGGCATGCAAAATCTAATTGTAAATTTTACCAAGTGTTTTCAGTTTTCAAAATGTCATCTAAAAATAAATATTGACAAAACATTATAATTGTTGTTATTGTGAAACATTGCCTTGATTCTAATACCCTACAGAGAAATATTAAGAAGAAATTATAGATTTACACACTTTATAAATGTAGACTTTTTTTCTTAAAATTTTAGCTAATTTCAGAAATGTAAAAATCAAGAATATTACGTAAAATTTAAAGGAATGGCATCAGGATTAGTTTTCTGGGAAACTCCTAAAGGATAGCTAAGTGATTAATTAAATTAAATGAATAAAAATTCAGGTTAATCATACTATGATTTTAACAATGGCACAAACCCTTCAGACATCAGATTAATGTGTCATTATTTTTTCATTCTAGCCATGTGGGCTAATATCTACATCCATGTACACATTTGAATATGCTTTAGATCTGCTCACAAATTTTCACAATCTGAATAGAAGTTACAAATCTATGGGGATTAAATACGGTTTCAGTGTTCTGATTGATCCTGCTTTGACAATTTCTATTTATTAAATATTCCTGTGATTTTCACCCTCATCACCCACTCTTATTCCACTTCCAGATCCACTGCTATCTTCTTGTTCCCACAGGTCCCTGTCCTGTTTTCAAGTTTTCCCCCAGACTTGAATTTTGTTTGGGACACACTAAGCAAGTTTACCTATGGTTGTTCATATGAGCGTGGGAAGGGGTTGTTTACTAGAACATGGAAAATTTCCCAGTGGCTACACCACTGGAAGAAATGACTCCTCTAGCAGCCAATAACTGCCAATAATTCTTCAGGAAATGGTGGGTTCTCACATTGTCCCCCATCATCATGACAAAATGATGACGAGCCAGTTTTGTGCAGATCATGTGGGGGTCACCATAGTTACTGTAAGTTCATGAATGCAATGGTTATGACATATCCTGATAACAACACTTCACATCACACCTCTCATCACACGTTTTCCTGACTCTCTTCCATGATGTTTTCTGAGACACAAGGGTATTACAGCTGTCTAATTTAGAGATGAGCACTCAACTCTCACCTATTCTCAGTGTTTGGGCCAATTTTATGTGTCTGTCTATTAACTCTGCTTCTCACTACTAAGAAAAACTTCTCTCTAGGGCTAAGAGAACATAATTTACTGATAGAAGCATGCATTTAAAACTGAAATTTAACATCATGTTCGTTAGCAAAACATAATTAGTTGCTAAGTTCCCTGTTAGGGTTTATGGCCTCTCTTTCCATGGGCTTCGGTGACATAAACACCAAATATACAGTGGTTGGGTACTCCTAGAATAGTCATTCTACTATCGGTCTAATGAGTACATTGTCCCTGGCAGAAAGATATTACAGCTTATAGGGTTCACATTTGGATGAGAATGCTGATAACTTTTTCAGCCAGCATCCAGATGACATATTCTGCCATCAGAAAATCTAGTCAAAAGGGTATAAGCTCCTAGCTCAGTTCCAGCCTGATTTATCTGTGTCCTATCCTTAAAGTGCATGGTGCCTTCAGCAACAGGATCTAGCCTTCGTTGACCAGCAAGACCAACTACAATGCCTTTATTTTATATCTAACCACAAGTCTAAAGAGGTATTGCACAACTGACAACAATATGTAATTTTTTTTTTCCGGAAGTTGTGTTGTCTACTCCTGCATGGTGTCTTACCTCAGTATCTGTTGGTGTAGTAGAACATCATGACTAAAGGTCACTTGAGAAGAAAAGGGTTATTTCAGTTTGCATCTCTACAACACAGTCCATCATTAAAGGGATTCAGAGCAGCAACATAAGGAAGAAACCTGGTGGCAGGAACTAAAGCAGAGGCCATGGAGGAACACTGGCTTGCTGACTCTATTTCATTATAGAACTCATGACAACCTGCCCATGAGTAGCATCACCCCCTACTGGGCTAGGCCATGTTACAATAATTATCAATCACATAAATGCCCCACAAAACAATCTTATGGATGCATTTTCTCAACTAAGGTTTCCTTTTCTTAGATAACCCTAGCTTAGGTGAATGTTACATAAAAACTAGCCAGCAAAAAGATTGTCTCTATTGAAATACTCTTTAAGTTACATTTTTGAACATATTTTTTATTTTATAATTTAATTTAATTTTACATATCAGTCACGGATTCCCTTGTTCTCCCCCCCCCCCCCCCCCCCCCCCCCCCCCCCCCCCCCCCCCCCCCCCC
>CABHPP010104441.1:0-10097 GCA_902168425.1 Peromyscus attwateri
TGTTCACCCACCCTGTCCTATCCGGTTGATAACATCATTGTCTCACCTGATTGTGGTGATCTGGCCCAGGTTGAGCTCATAGTTGTTGACTTGAGCAATAAAGATGGCTGCCAAGGCCTCGTAGAGTGCAGTGCCATCCATGTTGACAGTGGCCCCCACAGGCAGCACGAACCTGGTGATGCGGCGGTCCACACCCAGGCCCTCCTCCAGGCATCGGAAAGTGATAGGCAGGGTTGCAGAGCTGGGGGAAGAGAGCTCTGGAGGCTGAGAATAGGGAGTTGTAGGATGGGGAGGGGAAGTAGCAGCAATGGGCCAAAGGAGGGCTTCCCTCTAGCACATATAGAGCAGGTTGGAATTTGAGCAAGGAGTAGAAAGTGGGAATGACATTTGTGCGTGGGGAAGTGGGACTCTTAATGCAGAGAGAACTCAGTGGTAGACATTCCCAGAGGAATGTCTCTTGACCCATTCACACCAAGATTTTATGACACAGTCTAGTCCAGATGGCTGACCTCCCACATCAAAGTCTAAAGATGATGGCTAACTTCAATTGTCAACAACTGAACCAGGAACTACCTAAGAAGAGAGTCTCCACGGGTTACTATGTTTGGTCATCCTATGGGAATTACCTTTGGGGGATTGTCTTAACTAATTCATATGAGGAGACCCAGCCCACTATGGGTGGTGCTATTCCCTAGGCAGAAGCTCCTGAACTATTTAACAGTGGAGAAACCAAGCTGAGCATAAGCAAGCAAGCAGCAAGCATGCATTTATTCTCTGTGCCTGGGTGTGATGTGACTACCTGCCTCACGTTCCTGTTTTGATTTCCACACAGTAGTGGGCTATAACCTGGAATTGTAAGCCAAATAAATTCCTTCCCCACTCCCTAAACTGCCCTTTATCAGGGTATTTTATCACAGCAACAGAAATGAAAGTAGAACAGTAAAAGACAGAGTGTTTGTCTGCACAAGAAACAACCTCATCTGCAGGAACTAGGGCTCTCCCCAACCACTTCACAGAGTGTACTTTCATTTGACTGGCAACTTTAGTAGAAAGAGTAGGCATCTCATTTGAGGTCAGTTTGTCTGCAAGAACTGACCCCTGTGTGGTCAGCTTTACGCCAAGAAACTTAAAGCTTAGACTCAAGTCTTTGGCCCTGGAACCAGACATTGCCTACTGCAAAGCACCCAACTCTACTTCAACCTTTCCCAAGCATCAGAAACAGCATTGGAGGTGGGAGCAGGGGCTGACTAGCTCCATAGTGATCAAACTGGTTTAATTCTGGGTAGAATAGTATCAGTCCTATTTAGCCCCAGATCAAAGATCAAAAGGTACATTCTTCAATGAGGACAATAAAAATATTTTCTCCTATCTGTTTGTATCTTGGGAAACTTTGTCAAGCTATTTTATATTTGGATGGTGAGAGATAAGGATCACTTTATTAACCCTCTAAAAGCACAAACAGGAGAGGAAAGCCTAAGAAGCCAAGACTCTCTGAGCTTGTGTTACTCCCCCAGTACCATCTTAAATCCAGAATTGGCATCTGTCTCTCCTCCTTATAAACTAGAGAAACAAAAGAAACAAGGAGGTTATGAGAGTCATCACAAGACAAAGACTATATCCCCAAGTATAGGCCACCTGTAGAGAGCTTCAAGAGTCCCCCAATACTATTGTACAATCAGAAGAGGTGTTTGGGGAGGTGGAGAGGAGGGTACCTAAAGGAACCTATGAAAGATGAAGAATGGACTCAGGGAGAGTTCAGGGAAAGGCCATACCTGGAAGAGGTACCCATGGCTGTGATGAGGGCCTGTAGCACGCCCCCAATGAATGGGAAGGGGTTCCGATGGGTGACGAGAAAGTAGATGAGGGGCAAAACACCACCAGCATGGAGGAACAAGCCAACGATGACAGTCAGAGTATACATGCCCAGCTGACCTCCAAGGACAGCCATGTCTTCCATTTCCAGAATCTTCCCAGCAATCAGGAACAGGATGCCCACAGGTGCATACCTGGGCAAGGCACATATGTATTAGGGTGATCTTCCTCACAAGTCTGGAGCTGGCATTCCCCAAACTTTGCCCATATAGTGTCCTGGAGCCAGACAGTTCTTACCATGAAACCCCAACTCCACCCCAACCTTTCCTGAGCATCAAAGCCAGCACTGGGACACAGGGGAAATGGCCCTGTGGTTAGGAGCACTTGCTGTTCAATGATGAAAATCTAGTTTCGGACACATCATCCACATTGAACAGCTCAAAAACACCTCTAACTCCAGATCAAGGGATCTGGCACCACTTTCTGGTCTCTGTGGGTACCCACAGAAACACCTGCACACCCACTTACACATCCACACACATATATAAAATAAAATATTTTTTAAATAGCACTGGTGTTAGGGTTTGCTCCCAAAACATTGCCCCCAAAGGCTCATATGTTGAAGGCCAGTGTTCTGAGGTGGGGCCTGTGGAAGCTAACTCTTCATGAGAGTTCCAACCTCTGCTATGGGTTATCCATTGATGGATTCATAGCTGAATGAGCTATTGGGAGCAAACTATAGGAAAGGCCTCGTTAAAGACAGTAGGTCATTAGGGGGTGTACCCTTGAAGGACATGCCTTCTCCTCAGTCTCTCCCTCTCTCCCTCTCTTTTTCCTAGATGCAGTGAAGTTAGCAGCTGCATTGGCTATATCCATTCACCATTATGGCCCAAAAGCAATGGAGCCAGCCAACCATGCACTGTTTCCTGCAAACCTGTGAGGCAAAAATAAACCTTATCTCCTTTAAATTGGTTTTCCTGGGCATTTTGTCATAGCAACAGAAAAGCTAATTAATACAATTGGATTCTGTGAATGTACCCACCCACACTGGTCACCCACTGCTCATCTGATCAGCAGAAAAGTTCCTACACCACCACAGCATTCAGCCTTCTGGGGTCTTTATCTCATTCCCTCATTCAGGCCCCTTCCAGCTCAACTCCAGATGACTATTCCCTTCAGAATTCCATCCTTAGGCATTAATTACTAAGTGTGGCAGTTTGAATGAAAATGGTACCCCTAGGTTCATAGGGAGTGACACTATTAGGAGGTGTGGCCTCATTGGACTAGGTGTGGTCTTGTTGGAGGAAGTGTGTCATTGGGGGCAGGCTTTGACGTTTCAGATGCTCAAGCCAGGCCCAGTGTGTTTCTCTCTTCCTGCTGCCTGCAGGTCCAGATGTAGAACTCTTAGCTCCTTCTCTGGCACCATGCCTGCTTGCATGCCACCACACTTCCTACCACGACATTAATGAACTAAATCACTGAACTGTAAACCAACCCTAATTAAATGTTTTTCTTTATAAGAGTTGCCATGCTCATGGTGTCTCTTCACAGCAATAGAAACCCTAACAAGACACTAAAACATCCCCTATCTCTGGCCTTCTAAATTTCCATAAATCGCTCTCTGTGCTAGTTAGTTTGAAGTATCAACTTGACACAATCTAAAATCACCTGAGAAGACAGTTTCATTGAGGAATTATCTAGATCAGGTTGGCTTGTGGGCATGTGCTTGGGAAACTGTCTTAATTGCAAATTGTTGTAGAAAGAGACAGTCCACTGTGGGCAGCACCATTTAATGGGCTTGGCCCTGGACTGTGTAAGAATAGAGGAAGCTGGCTGAAACTAAGCAAGCAGCAAGCAGGGATTCATGTGTTGATTCTCTCTACTCTTCACTGTAATGTGATATTTTAAGTTCCTGTTTTGTCTTCTCTACAATAATGGACTGTAACCTAGAAATGTGAGGCTATAAATAACCCTTTGCTCTTTATGTCAGAATTTTAGCAACCAAAATGAACCTAGAGTCCTCCTTGTCCAGTCACTCGGAGTTTCTCAGGCTTTGTCTGTTCTCTCCCTTGTTAGTGATATACCTCTCTCCTCTTCACATCCAGTTAGGTTCTTCCTCTTTTTTCAAGCCCAGCTGTATGGCTCACTCCTCATCTTCCCAGGCAGCATCCACTGCATATGGGTCCATCCACCACTGCTGGAGCTTTACTACAGCACCCATGGCTTTGTGTTACACATAGTGGTCTACATCTGTCTCCCCCTGGATTTTATAAACTTCTTCAAGATAAAGTATGACTTCAGTGTATCACTGTGTCTCAAGCATGGGAAACTGTCTGCTAGATGAATGAGCTAGTGAAGGAGTGAAAGAATTTTGAAAAAATTAATGTGAAAAGGGGACACAGGTCTGGGAAGATGGCTCAGTGGTTAAAACACTTATCATGTAAGCATGAGGACCAGAGTTTAGACCCTCCAAAACCTATGTAATGCTTGGTAGGCATTGCAGCAAGCCTGTATTTCCAGCCTCAGAAGGGGAGTCAGGGCAATTTGGCTAGCACGATGAGCCGTTTCCTTGAGCTCCAGGTTTGACTGAGAGATCCTTCCTTAATAAATAAGAGCTATGGAAAACAGCCCTAATTTAATGTTTCTATATAAGAGTTGCCATGGTATAAGAGCTATGGAAAATGATTCCCAACATCCCCTTGGGCCACCACACACATACTCACCCCCACTCATGCAAAAATAACATACATTCACATACACATCACACCATACCCAAACGCAGAAAGGAAAATAAAACAGGGCATGAGTAAGTATGAAAGTGAAGAGATAAATGGAATATCTGAGGGAGTAAATGAGAGAATGGCAAATGCATACATAAATCAACAGGTTTGGGAGTGAATCCAAGTGTACTGGTTTGAGTGAGTAAATAAACAAATGCAGTCAATGTCTTAACTAATGGGGTTAATACTCTAGCTCAGAGTCACAGTAATTGCCTAGCTTACTCAAGGCCCTAGGTTCCATCCTGAGCACCATGGAAAAAAAGATTGTTATTTAGGAAACTGAAGGTACAGCTCAGTGTTAGAGTGATTGATTATCTAGTAGACGTAAGGCCTTGGTTCAACCCTAGCACTTAAAAATAATTACGGGGGGCCAGAAAGATGGCTCCCCAGGTAAAGACATGTTCTGCCAAGCCTGATGGCCTGAGTTGGATCCTGAAATCTACATGGTAGGAAGAGAGAACTAACTCCCACAACTTTAATCCTCTGTCTCCACATGCATGCTGTGGTATGCACATCATACACATATACTCAGACATGATAGATAGATAGATAGATAGATAGATAGATAGATAGAAGATAGATAGATAGATAGATAGATAGATAGATAGATAGATAGATAGGCAGGCAGACAGATATATGTAATAAGGTAATAATGTGATTTAACTAATTTAACTAATGAACAGATTTATCAGTGAATACATACATGAAGAAATGATTTAACTGATAAATAGAAAAAGAGATTAAAAGAAGATAAGTAAGTGGGCCAATGCTAGAAAAAATGAGAATGAATGAGTGAATAAAAGAAATAGATGAGGAAATGAATGAATGAATAAGTCACTGAATCGAATCATTGCAGAAAAGAATGAGGAAGTGAATTAGTGTGTTGATGAGTGAATTAACAAATGCAGAAATGTGGTGGTGCATGCCTGTAATCCCACTAATCAGGATGCTGATACAAAAGGCTGGCAGGTTCCAGACAATCCCAGACTACACAGGAAGACCTGTCTCAAAAACAGTGCAATGAGCTCACAGCAACTGTAGTTGTCTGCACAAACTGACACAGGATCAAACCAGTCAACATTCCAACATGGAGTGAGGAGAGACTCACAAGCCCCACTCTTAGCTGAGAAACTATTTTGACAGTTAATGGCTTCTGAGGAATGGAGAGTCAAATTTCTTCATGGATGTGGCATCTTGTAGGTTGCCCAAATCAGTGACTGTACCCTCATTCATGTTCATACAGACAGTTCTAATTGGAATCAATGGAAGATATATACAAACACATGCATATGAGGATATAAAGTTGAGAGGGGAACATGAGAGTCTGAGAGAATGGGAATATGGGTATTATCAAGACACTTTGTATACATGTATGAAATTATGTAAGAATACATTTTTGTTATATAAAAATGGGGGGAAAGTGGGTGACCCAATGTGTGGGAGAATGAACATAGATGAATGAGTGAATGAATCACAGAGTGAATGCACAAGTGAGTGAGTGAGTAAATAGATTAATGGGGTTATGAACTGCTGAGTAAATCACTACAGAAAGATATGAATGAACTGATGAGTTGATGATTAAATTAACTAACACACAGATGAATGAGGGGCCAAATGTCTCCAACAGTCCCATCAGCCTGGTCACCGTCTCCCCCAGGAACCACCACCACCGCCCACCCAGGCACAGGCACCCACCCACTACTCACCAGATGATGATGCCCACCAGCCTCATAATAGCCTCATTGAGGCTGTCAAAGAAGTCCCTCAGGACACGGCCTTTGTGCTTCATGCCACCAATGACCAGCCCGAAGGCCACAGAGAAGACCACAAGGCCCAAGGCATTGATGCCACTGGCTGAACCAGGCACAGGCACAGTCTCCTCGAAGCTTATCACCTCCTGCAGGGTGCCCAAGGCCCGGGTGACATTTTCCAGGATGCTGGTTTCATTCTCCACTGAGGATGGGGGAGACATGGAGGCCCCCAGCTCTGACCCATTCTCTGTCCTTACAATAGTCCTGGTTACCACTCGGGTGCTGTACTGCGTCTTAAACTGAAATGCAGAGAAATTGAGACCAGATTCAGTATGGTGGTTAACTCCCTTGTAAATATCCCTAAAAAAACAAAAATAAAAACCAGGAGCTAGGCATGTGAGGCCATGTGTTCCATATTTGGCATTTGCATGAGCATGCACACACACACACACACACACACATACACACACACAAGAATTACTCTTAAAGCCCAGGAAGCCCACGGTTGGATATATAACCGAGGAAGTGAATTAAATAACTCAAAGAAATACAACATGAGCTACCCAAAAATCCAAATCTGTGGCAGACAAGATGGCTCAGTGAGTGAAGGTGCTTTCAGCCAAGGCCGATAAACTAAGTTTGATCCCAGGCCCCACACAGTAGAAGTGGAGAGCTGACTCTGCAACTTGTCCTCTGCTCCACACATGTGCTCCATGGCATGTACCCATCTATACATAACCACACACACAAAGTAAGTAAACTGCAATAAAACAACAATCCAATAACCAAAATGCACCAAAATTGATGTATTTGTGCGTGTGTATGTGTGTGCACATGCACACGTGCGTCTGCTTGTTTAATTGGAATGATTTGGCCATTTTGCCATATATATGTATTTCATATATATTCATGTATTTCATATTTATATATTAAATATATGCATGTTTCATGTATAATGAATCATATATAAATATATATGCATGTTTCTTATATATTTTATATATCATACTTATATGATATATATGCATGTATATATTTCAGAGCCCCATAAAGACATATAGCATATCACCCTGTTGTACAGCAGCTTCCTCTAAATTGAAAGATTCACTGCAGTAGGGAGCTGGAAGATTCATGAAATTCAGGAAGTAAACAAACTTCCCGTTTGAGAAATGTGAAGCTTACAAGATTCGTGAAGTCCCTTCCCTGTCTTTATAAAATCTTTAGATAGCGGCTAGTGGAGGAGACTGACCTGCCAAGCTGCCGAGAGCGGATTCCGGACCTGGTGAGCTGCTTGCAAATTGCACAGAGAGCTCCCCCAGGAATACAGCTTTCAATAGCTGCCACCCAAGTTAGCATGGACTTTTCTGGTGACGCAACTAACTGCTTTTGAGTCACGCCTGCTCCTGTAAGTAACCCCTCACCTACACTCCAATTAAAAAGCTTGCCAAGAACTCATTGGTTCAACAAATTGGTGCAATCATGACTTTGGTCTGTCATGAGGTGACAGACCTGTGTGTTTCATCTCCCCAGAAAAAGTTTCACACACAGCTCCTCGACATGTATGAATTCCATGTCCATAGAAATAAGCAACCATGGATTGAAAATGCTGGAGAAAACCATTTGTGTAGTGAACACATGCAGACCTTTGTGTGTCATTAGTCTCTAAACCAGCAGTTCTCAACCTGTGAGTCATGGCCTTTGGGAAAACACGTATTTTGTATCATCTCAGGAACTGAGACACCACTCAGAAGCAAAATTACAGTTATGAAGTAGCAACAAAAACAATGTTATGGTTGTGGGTCACCACAACATGAGGAACTGCATTACAGAGCCACAGTGTTAGGAAGGTTGAGAACCACTGTTCTAAACGGTTCTAATGCAGAACTGCTGTCTGCATATCATTTACGTGTGTTAGCTGTCCTGCTTCACCTAGAGGTGATCTAGAGGTCATCTGCAAATTCTACCCATTGATAGAAGAGACTTGAGCAGCAAAGATTTTGTATACAATCTTTGTTAATGCCAAGGGATAGTACAATTTTTGTATCTCTATTTTAAATTTCTTAATAAAACATATGACTAAAGAAATGAGTAACTGTGCCAGCAAGACAGCTCACAGCAGGTCAAAGTGTTCCCTGTGCACAGGCCTGACGATCTGAGTTAGATCTTCAGAACCAATAGTGGGAGGAGAGAACCAACCCTCAAAAGTTGTCATGTGAACTCCACACCCACACCTGACATGCATTCACACACACAAACACACAAACACACACACACACACACACACACACTGAAAATAATAATAATAATAATAATAATAATAATAATAATAATAATAATAATAAAAGAAATTAGTAACTGACATTTGCCTAATATAAACAAGTCCTGGGTTTCATCCTCTTCACCAAGGAAAAGAAATGAGTAACCAAATAGTGAGGGTGTTAAAAACCAAGCACGGAAAAATGGATAGATAGTCTGCATCTTTATGTCTAGCCTTCAATAAAGGGGTTGCTGTACGCCCCCTGCTGGCCAAGTCCAGTCCACTACTTGCTTCTGTAAATAAAGTTTTACAGGAAAGTGCAAGTCCTCTTCCATTGTTGCCTGTGGATGCTTTTCTACTATCAGCCCCAAGCTGATGCTCAGACAGATTTTAGCACATCTGTAATCAGAAGTCTCAGAACCCCGACCCCAGCTTCCTAGCCTCCATGAGTCCCATAACCTAGCAACCCTTTGCATCAACATCATAGCCATGGGCAGTACACATATTCTCCCCAAATCCTCCCCAAGATCCCCCCACTCAGGCCCTTCTTCCCACCCTTCTCCTTGGGAAGCAAGCTCCCTTCACCCTCCATCCCTCCTTGATTAAACCATGTGCTTCTCCTAACCTGTTTGAAGCAGGCCTCCACAAGGTTAGGTGGAAACATATTTCTGCACAAAAACATCAGAGAAGGGAAAGTGGTTAGAGTTTGGGAGTGAGCCAAAGGTCATTACTGCACTGATAGCCATGACAACAGTAGCAGCAGGCAATATAGAAACGCATGGTGTGGGCCCAGTTTTGAGCAAAGTACCCGCCCTACATCATCTGACATAAGCCCTGCAATGACCCTAGAAGTAAACACTGTAAATATCTCTAGCTTCCACACGAGGTAACCAAAGGCCAGAGGAGATCACCCAGACCCATAGAGCTGCTGAGAGGTGCAGATGGAACTTACCATGGATTGATTACAGTTAGGCCCCTCCCAAAGTCATGTTGGAATCTGATTGCCATAAAGGTGAGAGTGGAGCCTTGGACTAAAGAAGTTACAGAGTAATAGGAAGTGGCCTTGTTTTTGATATGCTTGCTCTGGATAACCATCATGTGCTCTCTGCTGTGTTAGGATGCAGCTAGAAGGTCCTCACTAGATGCTGGTGCAAAGTTGTTGGACATCCTAGATCCCTGAACATGAGCTAAATAAACCTTTGTCTTTTGGTTCTTTGGTTTTGATTTCATTTTACAACTAACTCAGTTTCAAGTATACTTTGTATTTAATTTTTAATACACTTATTGGGAGGCACAGTGCCATGGTATACAGGTAAGAGGTAGACAACTTGAAGCAGTTGGTTCTCTTAGTCCACCACGTGGATCCCGTCAGGTTGTCAGGCCTGGTGACAAGTGCCTTTACCCACTAAATCATTTCACTGGCCCTAACTTTTATTTATTTAGGCGTTTGTGTGTGTGTGTGTGTGTGTGTGTGTGTGTGTGTGTGTGTGTGTGTGT
>CABHPP010104447.1:0-25136 GCA_902168425.1 Peromyscus attwateri
TATGTCCTCCTCCAGGTAGCCGACTTGTTGAATCCAGTCCCACAGCTGGCGTCCCTCAGCCAGTTCCAGGATCAGAAAGATGTTCCGTTCTGTTTCAATGATCTGGAGCAGTGAGATGATATTGGGATGGTTATTTCTTTCCAGGGGTGTCGAGAAAAAAATGACTAAGAAAAGCCTGTAACACCAGCACTTGTTTGAGCCAGCCTGGCCTACAGAGTGAGACCTGTCTGGGTGGGGGGAAACTAAGAAATTCTGACTCATATATTGTGACGTTCAGTCTTCATTGTCAGTCTGATTAGGTCTACAATCACCATCCCAAAAGCCCTCTGGGGGTGTCTGTGAGGACATTCCAGGAGGGTTGACTGCTAGGAATGTGGTGGCAGTATTCCAAGGCTGGGGTCCTGACAGAACACAGCTAGCATGTGACCTAGTCTCCAGGCGTCATCTCTCTGCTTCCTGATTTCAGGGCGATGTGACCAGCTGCCCACGGTGCCACCATGCCTTCCCTGCCGTGATGGACTGTACACCTCCCACCAAGAGCCGGAATGAATGCCTCCTCTTTTCAGCTGCTTCTTGGCAGGCGACAGCAACCAGAAAAGTAACTAAGACATACATTTATCTCAAAGTTGGTGTTTTTAATCACACAAGTTTTTTTCTAAATCTCTTAAAACTTTCATCTTTTCTTCTGAGTATAAAAGTAATATATGTTGCTGGGTGGTGGTGGGGCACGACTGTAATCCCAGCACTCGGGAGGCAGAGGCAGGTGGATCTCTGTGAGTTCGAGGCCAGCCTGGTCTACAGAGCTAGTCCAGGACAGGCTCCAAAGCTACAGAGAAACCCTATCTCGAAACCCTCCCCTGCCAAAAAGAAAAAAAAGTAATATATGTTTACTTCATAATATTTGCATTTGTATTTTGCAAAAATACAAAGTTTTTGGATACTCTAGGAACAATTTTAATGAAAAAATTAATTTTTTTAGTGTACAAAAAGACAAGTTGAGCATATTATCTCAATTCATAGTATATAAAAAAACTAAAACTGTTTGGTAATATAAATTTGGCTGGATGATTTATCTGCAGTGTATTCAGGGATCACACTGCACAAAATAGATACAGATAGAGAATGGGAACTTTAGGATTATCTCAGGCAATGAGCTCTGTCTTAGAGGGTTATTGCTGTGAGGAGAAACCATGACCACAGCAACTCTTACAAAGGAAACCATTTAATTGGGGCTGGCTTACACTTCAGAGGTTTAGTTCATTGTTCTCATGATGGGAAGCATGATGGCACACAGGCAGACATGGTGCTGGAGAAGGAGCCAAGAGTTCTACATCTGGATTGGCAGGCAGCAGGGAGAAAGAAAGCACTGGTCCTGGCTTGAGCTTCTAAAATCTCAAATCCCATCCCTAGTGACATACTTCCTCTAACAAGGCCACACTTACTCTAACAAGGCCACAAGTCCTAATCTATTCAAGTAATGTCACTATGAGCCTATGGGGACATTTTTATTCAAACCACCACATTCCACTCCCTGGCCCCATAGCCTTGTAGCCATATCATAATGCCAAATGCCTTTAGTCCAACTTCAAAAGTCCCCATAGTCTACCACTATTTAAAAGTCCTCAGTTCAAAGTCTCTGAGACTCATGCAATCTCTTAACTGTAACCTCCTACAGAATCAAAATGAAAAAGCAGATCACAAACTTCCAACATACAATGGCACAGGACATACATTACAATTCCAAAAGGGAGGAAAGGGAGCATAGTGAGGAAATACTGGACTGAAACAAGACCAAAACTCCAACCTCTGCATCTCCAAGTCTAATGTCAAAATGCTCTTCAGTTCTCCAACTCCTTTCAGCTTTGTTGACAGCAACACACTTCTTTCTCTTGGGCTGGCTCCACTCCCTGTTAGCAGCTCTCCTTGGCAGGTGTCCCATGACTCTGGCATCTCTAATATCTTGGGGTCTCCAAGGTAATCCAGGCTTCACCTTCACAGCTTCACACAAAGGCTTCTCTGGGCCTCCATGAATGGACATCCCTGACACATGCCTGGCCTCAGCAGATTTCCTTAGCTGTGGAGGGAGATTCCATACCCCTGTTCTTCTATCCTTCATCCTAAAGCCAGAAGGACATGGCCAAAGCTGCCAAGTTCTGCTGCTTGCTGAGTCTGGAACATGGCCCTCTCACTCAACTAAACCCTCACCAGCTTTGTTTTCCGTGGTTTCCTGCAGTGCTCAAACTTGGCGCTTCTGGAACTGGACCTGTAGAACAGGCTGGCCTCAAACTCAGAGACCCATCTGCCTCTCCTTCCCAGTGCTGGGATTAAAGGCATGCACCACCACACCCAGCTCTAAACTTTTCTTTAATTCCTTTACACAAGTTGGAAACTTAGCTGGGTGGGGTCTTGCCCTGAGGTCATCACTCCCGTTATTCCATTTCTTAATCTGCTTATCTCCTTGAACACAGGACTTAGCTCCATTCCACTTCCTGGTGCTCTTTTTCTACACAGAGTTTACATTTTCTTGCTGTTTTTTAATTATAAATCTGTGTAAGAGTGACCTGTAATAACCACATTAACAGAGTCAATAGTAGGCTGTTTTGAGATTTCCTCTGCCAAGGGAATTAACCCAAATTTCTTCACTTTTGCCTCAGGCAGACTCTTTGGACATGGGCAAAAGGCAGCCACTTTCTTCACAAAAAACAGTCCTCTAAGCAACTTACTAAATTTCATCTCCTCTGAAACCTCTTGAGCCAGCCCTCCACAGGTCATCAAATCACACAAAGCACCACTGTCTTCCATGCTCCTACTAGGATGGCCCATCAAGCAGCACTTAAAACATTCAACTGCTTTTCTAATCCACAGTGTCAAGGACCATATTCCTTCAAACAAAACCATGGCCAAGCCTATCATAACAACACCCCAGTCCTCGGTACCAGTTTCTACTAGTTAGGGTTTCTATTGCTGTGAAGAAACACCATGACCATGGCAACTCTTAAAAAGGAAAAAATTTAATTGTGGTCAGAAGTTTAGTTAGGCCATTATCCTCATGGCGGGAATCAGGGCAGCATGCAGGCAGACATGGTGCTAGAGAAGGAGCCGAGAGTCCTTACATTTTAACCCACTAGCAACAGGAAGTGGTCTGAGTCTGGAGTGACTTGAGCAAATATGAGACCTCAAAGCCCACTCCTACAGTGACACACTTCTCCAACAAGACCATGCCTACTCCAACAAAGTTACTCCTCCTAAAAATGCCACTCCCTTTGGGGGCCATTTTCTTTTAAACCACTACAGAGACCTTTATGGGAGAACCTGAGGGAGGCAGTAATTCTTTAGGAAAAACTTAATCGAAATAATATACAGTTCCCACATACACACTCATTTTTACATGTGGGGACATTTCCTTTAAGTTTCTTTTTTGTGCATAAATGTTGTAACCTTAGCACAATACTATACAGACAATAGGACCAGGCAGGTCTTTCGGTGCTCTTCCCCCTCCATTACTCTTGCTCCCCAGTCCCTGATCCCTTCCCTCCCTTCCCCCTTTACTCCTCGGTCTCAGTGTTCTGCGGCCATGGGAGTGAGTGGCAGAGTAAGCATTCGGTGGCAGCCAGGCCTCAGGCCAGAGCAGCCACAGCCCAGAGGCATTGAGGGAGCCGGTGGGGGATGGACCCCGGCACAGCCCCTCCACCAGCTGGCTGCAGGTAACTTGAACTACCAAGTACTGCAGCCATGGAGTCCATGTTTAATAAGTTGAAGAGTACTGTTACAAAAGTAATAGCTGATGTCACTAGTGCTGTCCTGGGAAATCCCGTCACTAGAGAACTTGATGTGGGTCGACACATTGCCAGTGGTGGCAATGGGCTGGCATGGAAGATTTTCAATGCCACAAAGAAGTCAACAAAATAGGAAGTGGCTGTTTTTGTCTTTAATAAAAAGTTGATTTTGATAAATATCAAAAATTTGAAAAGGATCAAATCATCGATTCTTTAAAACAAGGAGTCCAGCAGCTCACCAGGCTACGCTACCCTCGACTTCTTACTGTCCAGCATTCTTTAGAAGAGTCAAGGGATTGCTTGGCATTTTGTACAGAACTAGTTTTTACCAGTTTAGCCAATGTTGTTGGTAACTGGGAAAATCTACCCTCTTCAATATCATCAGACATTAAGGATTATAAATTTTATGATGCAGAAACTAAGTATGGCTTGCTTCAGGTTTCTGAACGATTGTCATTTTTGCATAGCAGTGTGAAAATGGTTCATGGAAATGTTGCTCCTGAAAATATAATTTTGAATAAAAGTGGAGCCTGGAAAATAATGGGTTTTGATTTTTGTGGGTCATTAAGCAATCCTTCTGAGCAAGAGCCCAAGTTTCCTTGTAAAGAGTGGGACCCAAACTTACCATCATTGTGTCTTCCAAATCCTGAATACTTGACTTCTGAATACATCCTCTCTGTGAGCTGTGAAACAGCCAGTGATATGTATTCTTTAGGAACTATTATGTATGCTGTCTTTAATAAAGGAAAACCTATATTTGAAGTCAACAAGCAAGATATTTACAAGAGTTTCAGTAGACAGCTGGATCAGTTGAGTTGTTTAGGGTCTAGTTCCCTTACAAGTATACCTGAGGAAGTTGGTGAACGTGTGAAACTCTTGCTAAATGTAACTCCAACTGTAAGACCCGACACAGATCAAATGACAAAAATTCCCTTCTTTGGTGATGTTGGTGCAGTCACACTTCAATATTTCGATACCTTATTCCAAAGAGATAATCTTCAGAAATCACAGTTCTTCAAAGGATTGCCAAAGGTTCTACCAAAGCTGTCCAAGCATGTCATCGTGCAGAGACTTTTGCATGCTTTGACTTCAGAATTTGTAAACCCAGATATGGTCCCCTTTGTTTTGCCTAATGTTTTACTGACTGCTGAGGAACGCACCAAAGAAGAATATGTCAAATTAATTCTACCTGAACTTGGTCCTGTATTTAAACAGCAGTAGCCAATCCAGATTTTGTTAATTTTTCTACAAAAAGTGGATTTGCAGCCGGGCGGTGGTGGCGCACGCCTTTAATCCCAGCACTCGGGAGGCAGAGGCAGGCGGATCTCTGTGAGTTCGAGGCCAGCCTGGGCTACCAAGTGAGTCCCAGGAAAGGCGCAAAGCTACAAAGAGAAACCCTGTCTCGAAAAATAAAACAAAACAAAACAAAAAAAAAAAAGTGGATTTGCTCCTAACAAAAACCCCTCCTGATGAGATAAAGAACAGTGTCCTACCCATGGTCTACAGAGCCCTGGAGGCTCCTTCCATTCAGATCCAGGAGCTCTGTCTAAACATCATCCCAACTTTTACAAATCTTATATACTACCTGTCCATGAAAAATGCTTTGATTCCAAGAATTAAAAATGCCTGTTTACAAACATTGCTGTCCGTGTGAATTCATTAGTGTGTTTAGGAAAGATTTTGGAGCATTTGGATGAATGGTTTGTCCTTGATAATATCCTACCCTTCCTACAACAGATTCCCTCCAAGGAACCTGCGGTCCTCATGGGAATTTTAGGTATTTATAAATGTACTTTTACTCATAAGAAATTGGGAATCACCAAAGAGCAGCTGGCTGGAAAAGTACTGCCTCATCTCATTCCCCTGAGTATTGAAAACAACCTTAATCTCCATCAGTTCATTCATTGCCGTCATAAAGGAGATGCTGAGCAGACTGGAGTCTGAACACAGGCCTAAGCTGGAGCAGCTTTACATGATGCAGGAGCAGCAGAGGTCTTTGGACATAGGAAATCAAATGAATGCTTCCTTCCGAGGAGACAAGCATTACACATGCTGGAAGTCAGATTGACAAGGTCTTCAACAACATTGGAGCAGAGGTTCTAACTGATGGTGAATCGGAAAATAAAGAAGATGGGCTGCAGAATAAACAGAAAAGAGCATCACTTACACTTGAAGAAAAACAGAAATTAGCAAAAGAACAGGAGCAAGCCTAGAAGCTGAAAAACGAGCAGCCGCTTAAGCCCCAAGTCCACACTCCCATCGCGCCCATCAAACAGACTAAGGACTTGACAGATACATTGATGGACAACATGACCTCTTTGACCAGCCTTACTGTTAGCACTCCTAAGCTTTCTGTTTCAAGTACCTTCACGTCTGTTCCTTCCATGGGCTTCAGCATGATGTTTTCTACACCAATTGATAATACAAAGAGAAATTTGACAAATGGCCTAAATGCCAACATCAGCTTTCAGAATTCAGGGTTCAACATGCCGGTCAGTCTGAACCAAAACTTCTTTATGTCTGCCCTTAATAATCTCTTTGGCCCTCAGAAACCCAAAGTTAGCATGAACCAGCTCTACCAACAGAAACCAAATCAGTGGCTGAATCAGTTTGTACCTCCTCAAGGTATGTGCAGCGCAGCAATGGGCACACAGGTGAATGTGATGGGACAGGCTGCCTTTGGGATGCAGGGTAATCCATTCTTTAATGCACAGAACTTTGCACAGCCACCAACTACCATGACCAGTAGCAGTTCAGCTAGCAATGATTGGGAAGATCTTTTCAGGTGAGGTGTCTGGAGCTGCTCTTTGGAGGGTCACTGCAGTTTCAATCATGGGTAAGCAGATTTATACTGGTGTACATTGGCTGGAAGAAATTGCTTCTGGGGGAGATGGATTGTTTCTCTGACAGAACACCTGTTTCCATGCCAGCCAGCGCAGGAGTTGTGTGGATCCTAACCAGCTGAATTTTTTTTTAAAGCATTGAGGATTTTCTCCTCTGACAAACTCCTCTTCAGGTTTTTAAAGATCCAGTTCTTACCAGTCTCAAAGTGCAAAAGGACAACCGAGTTATCTTGAGTAGCAGTTTTAAATCAGATGTTTATTTTGGCTTGTAAATCTTCATATTATTAAAAAGCTTGAGTTGATGGTAACTGGCAGTTCACCCGTTATCTACTTCCTTTGTGTTTGTCTTCATTTAATGTGAAGAATCCTGATGCTGTGTTGATTTGTTTGCAGTTATATAACTGGATGGTAACACGAAGAGAAAAGAGTGGGTCATTCACTTTTTCCAGTCTTATTTTTCAAAGCAACTTATGCTTTGTACAAAAGACAGTAAAAATGCTGCAAATCTAATTTATATTAATTTCATTGGTTAAAACTATTATTAACCATCGTAAATGCACAAACTAATCATTGTGAATTATATTTTAGCATGATCTGCCTCAACTAGCAATATATTTTCTGCCTTTACTTGAATATGTTTAGGATCACCTTTTTGTGTTGTATCACAGGACAGCCATGTACTGACTTGTACAGAAAACAGACAGAGCACCCAAATACAGCTTTCCCAACTACTGCCTTCATATCTGAGTTTGAATTCAAACTTCTGAAGCTGCAGCATATATGAATTAATTTTCAAAAGGAGATCTGTAAAAAAAAAATTAAACTATATTTAATGAGTAAACTTTTGAGATATCCACCATATTGTTTCAAGTGTAATAAACTCTAAAAATGAGTGAGCCATTGGATACCAACAGAGTAAATGTTAGCTTGCCATGATAGTCCAACCTCATTAATTACTATTACTGAAGTTTAACTATTTTCTAGGAGTTCCAGAAACCTTTTGTTTGGACCTATTAGTGTCTGTAAATCAGTCACTATTAGAAAGGAAGAAGTCAATTCTAATAGGACATGCCTCACTTTTCAGAACCTTTCTCTGATGTTTATCTTTAATTTGCTGATTCTACCACAAAGCCTTATGCTACAAACGTCAGTTGTATTTTTAAAATTATATTCACTATTATGTGATAATGAAAGAACCCCTAAAAAAAAAAACCCTGTGTATTATAGTGGCTGCCATACAGTTTGTGGTTTTTAATTATCTGGAACCAGCAATCATTTAAAATAAATCATATGAAGTTTAGTGTGCTGAAAAAAATACTATACAGACAGTTTTGAATCATTTTTATCTCACTATTTATAAATTAAGTTTAATTGTCATTAAACTTTGTTTAAATACAGTTTGAATGGTCAAAGAGTATAACTACCTTCTTATGGTTTCTAGAATACTTTCAGAATCATTTGCAGTTTACAAATGATGCTGGGACAAACATTGGATTTATCACCTGGGTCAAGATCCCTTAACTCTTTGGGTGGATTGTTAAAAGAAAACCAATGTAGATAAACATTTCAAAGACTCCCTGATACTACGAAAGTCCTCTCCAAAGCCAGCCTACCGGTGCATGACTGTGATCCTAGCACTTGGGAGGCAGAGGTGGGAGCATCAAGAGTTCAAGGTCACCCTCAGCTCTGTACTGAATTCCAAACAAGCCTCAATCTCAAAACAACAGTAAATCAACAAGTGACAGCTCAGCTGATGAAGGTATCCACTCCCAAAGCTGCTGAAATGAGTTCATCCCTGGAGAGAGTTGTCTTCTGACCTCCACATGTACAAGTGCTCTCACATCTGCAGCATGGCACATCCTCTCTCTTCCTCCCTTCCTCCCCAAATAAATAAAAAATGTCAGAAAACTTTAAACAAAATCAGTCAATACATATACAAATAAGTCGATCATCCTGATGAACATCTGTAATTTTAGCACCAGAGAAGCAGAGGCAGGAGGATTGCTACAGATTTGAGATCAGTGTGGTCTATACAGTGAATTCCAGACCAGCCAGAGGTTCATAGTAGGATCCTGTCTCAAAGGAAATGAATGAAAGAAAGAAAGAGAGAGAGAGAGAGAGAGAGAGAGAGAGAGAGAGAGAGAGAGAGAAAGAAAGAAAGAAAGAGAGAGAAGGAGAAAGGGAGAAAGAAAGAGAAAGAGAAGGAAGGAAGAAGGGAGGGAGGGAGGATGAGAGAGAGAGAAGAAAAGTCAGGTGATGAACACAGACACACCATTCTGAACAAATGATATAGATGGTCGATAAATATAGAGAACAGTGATTAGCACTACTGCTTATCAGTGAGATGTTAATGAAACCAAGATGAGATGATGATGCAGCAGATTTCCCAGCTATAAGTTGAAGGGGGCTTTGTAGCAGAATATTTTAAGGTGTGTTACTTTTCTTTATATTGCATTTGTTTAATTCTGTGAAGCTGTGTTACTGTGCCTGTCTAAAACACCTGATGGTCTAATAAAGAACCGGCCAATAGTGAGGCAGGAGAAAGGATAGGTGGGGCTGGTAGGCAGAAAGTACAAACAGAAGGAGAAATCTGGAAGAGGGATTGGAGAGCTAGCAGCCAGAGGAGCCGGGCTCCAGGGGCCAGCCACCCTACTACACAGGGGGCCATGGAGTAAAAGTAAGATTTACAGAAGCTAGAGAACGGGAAAAGCCCTGAGGCAAAAGGCAGTCGGAATAAGTTAAGCTTGGCAAGAAACTAAGCCAAGCTGAGGCCAGGCATTGATAATTAAGAATAAGCTGGACGGTGGTGGTGCACGACTTTAATCTCAGCACTTGGGAGGCAGAGGTAGGTGGATCTCTGTGAGTTCGAGGCCAGCCTGGTCTACAGAGTGATTTCCAGGACAGCCAGAGCTACACAGAGAAACCCTATTTTGGTGGTGGGGGGCGTGGAGAATAAACCCCTGTGTGTGATTTATTTGGGAGCTAGGTGGCATGCCCCCCAAGAGAAGAGCCAAAAAAAAAAACCCAACTATAGGGCTTTTTGTTTGTTTTGTTTCAATGAGATGGAATCTCAAGTTACCCCAAGCTGGCCTTGAACTCACTGTATAGCCAAGACCATGATGCTGGGCTTCCCAATTTTATTTTGACTCCTTGGAACCTCTCTAGTGTTGCCATTCACCTGCCTTACCCTGACCCTGAGCCCCTGGTATCTCTCTCCTTCAGACACGGAGATTCTGAAGCCATTGCTTGTCCCCTAGATTCTCTCTGGCATAATCATGATCCCCAAGTCACCCACTCCACCAAACAACCATTCATTGCACTTCCTCCTTCCTCCTCCTTCCTTCCTCTTTTCTTTCCTTTCTTTCTTTTCTTCCTTCCTCCTTCCCTTTCTTCCTCCTTCCTTCCCTTTCTTCCTTCCCTTCTTTCTGCCCTCCTGTCTTAGTTACTGTTTTATTGCTATGAAGAGACGCCATGACCAAGGCATCTTATAGAAGGAAGCATTTGAGTGGGGGCTTGCTCACAGTTGCAGAGGATTAGTCTATGATCACCTGGCAGGGAGCCTGGCAGCAGGGAGGCAGGCAGGACCCTGAGGCAGTAGCTGAGTGCTTCCTTCTGATCCACGAGTAGCATGCAGAGAGAGGAGGAGTGGGCCTGATAGGGCTTTTAAAACCTCAAAGCCCACCCCCAGTGACACACCTACTTTAGGCCACACCCACTCCAACAAGCCCATCCCTCCTAACCTACCCAAACAGCTCCACTGACAGGGTCAGAAATCATGTGGGGGTCATTCTCATTCAAGTCACACCTGCTCTCACCTTTCATTCACTCACAAGCATTTCATTATTCATGGTAATCAGGGGCTAGCGGTGTGGAGCGGTGTGGTTCAGTGATAGCACACTTGCCCAGCATGCACGAAGCCCCTCACTGCACAAGGTGGGAGTGGTGGTGCACACCTGGAACCCAGCACCCAGGAGACAGCAGAGCCTGAACTTCAGGCTATCTTTGGCTACATAGCAAGTTTGAGGCTAGCCTGGGTTACATGAGACCCTGTATCCAAAAACAATGTTAATTAATTAGGCAATATGTACATGTTTATCTGGAGACACAGGGTGTAGAGCAAGATATGTTCTCCTCAGTCATCAGCTAGCATGAGTCACTTCAACCACAAGGGCATACAGAATGGAAGAGAATCACACGCTGAGAACCAAAACTTAAAAAACAAAGAACAGGGGCTGGAGAGATGGCTCAGAGGTTAAGAGCGTGGGCTCTTCTTCCAAAGGTCCTGAGTTCAGTTCCCAGCAACCATATGGTGGCTCACAACCATCTGTAATGAGATCTGGCTCCCTCTTCTGGCCTGCAGGGATACATTCAGACAAAACACTGTATACATAATAAATAAATAAATCTTAAAAAAAAAAAAAACAAAAAAAAAAAAACAAAGAACAGCTATAAAAAAGACTCAAAGCCTCCAGAGAGAGTGAGAAATGGTTCAGACATTGCCAGGGTGTGCTGTTGGCTTTGCTCTTTAGGGGGCCACCACCCAGCTCCCAAATAAATCACACATGGAGGCTTATTCTTAGTTATGATTGCCCAGCCTTTTCTTGCAGGCTTTCCTTAACTTAAATTACCCATCTACCTGTTGCCTCTGGGCTTTTCCCGTTCTCTGACTTCTGTAAATCTTACTATTACTCTGTGGCTTGCTCTGTAGCTGAGTGGCTGGACCCTGAGTCCTCCTCCTTCTCTGGCTCCTACTCCTTTTTTCCTCCCAGATTTCTCCTTCACCATATTCTCTCTGCCTACCAGCCCTGCCCATCCTTTCTCCTGCCTCCCTATTGGCCATTCAGCTCTTTATTAAACCATCAGGTATTTTAAATAGGCACAGCAACACAGCTTCACAGAGTTAAACAAATGCAACATAAACAAAAGCAACATACCTTAAAACAATATTCTACAACAAGGGCCTAGGGAGGTTCCTGACTATAACCTTATTTTAGCTTTCTGTACAACGTTTCTAAGTTTCCTAAATTCTTGTACTAACAGGCAGCCTGTGGGATGTCAATCATGTGACACCCTGCTTCTAAAAGTTATGTGTGCAAGTGAAGTCTTTTAGTCACCCACAGGCAATCCTGTGGATGTTTGATATCCAGAAGACCCAAAGAGATCCAACTCCCCCTATCTAGTGACAGTTCAAAAGTCTCAGGGTGGACATGGTGACATGGGCCTGTGACCCAGAACGTGGGAGGTAAAGGCAGGAGATTAGGAAGTTTAAGATCATCCTAGCCCCAAAGGGAATTGTCCTCAGCCTGGACCCCTTGAGATCCTATCTCAAAAACAGATAAACAAATAAACTAGCTTCCAAAGTTCTGCTGTTGGCATACTTTTTGAGCTGTAAGATTTGCATACTTAGGCAAACTAAGATGAATATTAAATAAGCAAATATGCATGAAGACATTTAAAAGTGAGTAAGCTTTTTAGAGCAAAACAGTTGTATGTCAATGTCTTACTTCAGCTGCACTCAAATTACTGTAAAAGCAACTGTGGTCAGATCCCAGCAAAATTCCATAAAGTGAGCAGGAAAAAAAAAAAGCCATAAGCCATGTATCATGGTTATTATCTGTGACCTCAGCACTTGGAAGGCTGAGGCAGGAAGATTACTACAGGTTTGAGGCTAGCCTGGACTACACACTGATTTCCAGGACAACCTGAACTACAGTGTGAGAATTTGTCTAACAAAATCAATAATAGGGGCTGGAGAGATGGCTGGGGGTTAAAAGCATGTACTGCTCTTGCAGAACACCTGAGCTGGAAAGGGAGCACGGCCTTCAGATGTCTCTGTAAAGAGCATCCATGAAGAGGGACCAACAGGTGCAGGAGCAGAACAGCAACAGTGTGGCACGTTCAAGGACAGATAAGGAGACACAGGTTTGTACAGTAAGGTGATCAAGAAAGATCATGGCTGGGGGTGGAGTCAGGGGCCAGAGTAAGGGCTGGGCGCACAAGTAATGCCAAGTAAGTGTAGGTTGACAAGGAAGCTGGATCTTCAGCAGTATGATCTACCTTTGTAGGACCATAAAGCTAGGCATGGTGACTCGTGCCTACCATGCCAGCACCTAGAAAGATGATGCAGGAAGAGCACCACAGTTTTAAAGCCAGCCTGGCTTACATTATGAGTTCCAGGCCAGCCTGGGGTACAAAGTGAGACTGTCTCAATAAAAAAATAAGAAGATAGATAGGTATTTATTTATGTATTTATTTATTTATTGAGACAGGGATTCTCTGTGTAACAGCTCTGACTGTCCTGGAACTCACTCTGTAGACCATGTAGACCAGGGTGGCCTTGAACTCACAGAGATCCCCCTGCCTCTGACTGCTGAGTGATGAGATTAAAGGCATGTGTCACAACTGCCAGGCTAAGAAAAAGAAGGTTTTTTAAAAGAAAAAAAATGAATGTGTTGTAATTGGAAGATTTCCTGTGTCCCAGCCAGCTGGTGGTTGGGACAAATCTCTCCCACTCTCATCCCCAAAGTAAGCACACAGAGGCTTATATTAATTATAACTGCTTGGCCATTAGCTCAGGCTTATTAATGACTAGCTCTTACACTTAAATTAACCCATAATTCTTATTTATGTTTAGCCACATGGCTTGGTACCTTTTCTCAGTTCTGTCTTCACATCTTGCTTCCTCTGTGTCTGGGTGGTGACTCCTGATTCAGCCTTCCTCTTCCCAGAATTCTCCTTGTCTGCTCACCCCGCCTATACTTCCTGACAGGCTACTGGCCAATCAGCATTTTATTTATCAACCAATCAGAGCAACACATATTCACAGCATACAGAACAACATTCCACAGCAATGTGTGTTAGCTTTTTATTGCTGTGAAAAGACACCATGAACATGGCAACTCTTATAAAGGAAAACATTTAATTGAAGGGAATCAATTACAGTTTTGGAGGTTCAATCTATAATCATCATGATGGGGAGCATGGTAGCATGCAGGCAGATATGGTGCTGGAGCTGAGAGTGCTATATCAATTAAAACAAGGACTAGAAATGGTATGGATTGTCATAAAGTTTCCCTTAATGATGTAAGCATCTTTCAGGGTTGACCGGGGTCCCTGCCTGTGTGCTTTCTCATCTTTTTGGACCTCCAGAGAATCATGGGCAGTGTTTGATTGGTAAACATCGGTTAACAACTACGGTGAAGGGAGATCGTTTTCATCTCCGCCATAATTTTCATTTCCCGACTCAAACGTGGACCCTGTGGGCACACACAACTGTGTTTTCAGATGCATGCCCTGAGCTTGTAAGGTAGTCAAGGCAGCTTTCTTACACAACCCGGCTGAAGCAACAGCACCTGTCAGTCCCCTCCCTGTTTTAGATGAGTTCATGTTGCTCGTGGTAACCAGGACTTCCTGGGAAGCACAAAATGAAACAGAAAAATTTGTGTGTGTGTGTGTGTGTGTGTGTGTATGTGTGTGTGTGTGTGTGTATGTGTGTGTGTGTGTATGTGTGTGTGTGTGTATGTGTGTGTGTGTGTGTGTGTGTGTGTGTGTATTATTTGACTAACATTTTGACACTTAACTATAGACCATACCCATAGAAGCAGCAGGACCAACAGACTATATAGAGATATACAAAATATAGATTTAGGGGCCTGTGAGATGACTCAGTGATAAGGGGACTTGCTGCCAAGTCCAACAACCTGAGTTTGATCCCAGGATCCCACATGATGGAAGGAGAGAAACAACTCCTGTACACACATACACATATATACATACAGACAGACAGACAGACAGATGGACAGACACACACACACACACACACAAATAGGTAGACAGACAGACAGACAGACAGAAAACAGATATAGACTTACCAGGAGGAAGTGGCTTACACAGTTATAGAGGCTGAGAAGTTTCACACTGTGCTCTTCCCAAACCAAAGGCTGGAAATCTGACTGAGCAGCTCTAGGCAATTGCTAAGTCCCAATCCATGCCCAGCTCTCAACAAGACATGTATGGGGGCCCACAGAGACTCCATAGTGTGACCCATTCCATCTTGACTCAAGGTCAGAGAATCTGAGCTTGTTTTGCCCAGTAAGACTGCATAATAGAATGTTTTGGCCAAAGGCATGGTTACCAGGTGTCTTATACTTCAAGACTTAATTACAGGATGTTTTGCTGTAAGGCATGGCTTCTAGATGTTTTGAGAACTAAGGAAGTGTTTACACTTGTCTGTACTTTGTACCTTGAACCATAGTGTCAGAGAGAGAGAGAGAAAGAAAGAGAGAGAGAGAGAGAGAGAGGTCTTTTGCTTCTCCCCTTGCTGGTGTATAAAAAGCCCATGAGGAATAAACTCAGGGAGACTGTGGTATTGACCCAGAGCCTTCCCATGCTATTCTGTGTGTCTGTTTTTTTTCCTTTACACTATGTCTCTATTTTTCACATCTCTATTTCTCAATCCACATTCCCCTACACCAAGGACTATCCGAAAGTTGGGCTGGACCCAGCAGACACGTAGGCACCCAAGGGCAGAAAATGGAGGTCCCACCTCAGAGAGACTCAACTAGTCATATCCCTGCCATTTTGTTCTTTCTGCTGTACACACCAAACTGTTGTGTGCTGGATAGTTTTTTGTTTTTTTTTTGTTTTTTTTTTTTCGAGACAGGGTTTCTCTGTGTAGCTTTGTGCCTTTCCTGGAACTCACTTGGTAGTCCAGGCTGGCCTCGAACTCACAGAGATCCGCCTGCCTCTGCCTCCCGAGTGCTGGGATTAAAGATGTGCGCCACCACCGCCCGGCATGCTGGATAGTTTTTATGTCAACTTGACACAGGCTGGGCTTATCTGAAAGGAGGGAACCTTGATTAAGAAAATGCCTCCATAAGATCCAGTTGTAGGCAGGCCTGCAAGGCATTTTCTTAATTAGTGATTGATGGAAGAGGGCCCAGCCCATTGTGGGTGGTACCATCCCTGGGCTGGTGGTCCTCGGTTCTAAAAGAAAGCAGGCTGAGCAAGACAGGAGAAGCAAGCCAGTAAGCAGCTCTCCTCCATGGCCTCTGCATCAGCTCCTGCCTCCAGGTTCCTGCCCTGCTCGAGTTCCCATCCTGACTTCCTTCAATAGTAAATAGTGATGTGGAAACATAAGCCACTTAAACCCTTTCCTCTCATTGATTCGGGTTTTTATGGCTGTGAAGAGACACCATGACCACAGCAACTCCTATAAGGAAAGCATTTAATTGAGGGGACTCACTCACAGTTCAGAGGTTTAGTCCACTACCACTATGGTGGAAAGCATGGCAGCATGCAGGCAGACTTGGTGCTGGAGAAATAGCTGCAAATTCTACATCTTACAGGCAACAGAAGTCAACTGAGACACTGGATGACAACCTGAGCATAGGAAACCTCAAAGCCCGCCCCCATAGTGACATACTTCCTCCAACAAGGCCATACCCACTCCAACAAAGCCACACCTCCTAATAGTGCCACTCCCTATGAGCTTATGTGGGCCAATTACAATCAAACCACCACACTCCCCAACTTGCTTTTGGTCACAGTGTTTCATCACAGCAATGGCAACCCAAACTAAGACACTGGTAAGTTACTCTTACTCAGTCACTGGACTCCTATGCAAGTCTCTCCCAGAAACACCCTCACAAACATACCTAGACATGTTGTCTCACTGGCTGCCTAGACAGCCTTCAGCCTATGCACCTTAGTACTCTGTCAGTGACATGAGATAGCAGTTTTCAGACTTCTGACTTTGTATCTTTGCTGCAAGAGTTTTGTGCACTGAATTAAAACAATGGGAGTGGTTTATGGAGCTATTTACAAAATCCAAGGATCCAAAATTTACTGGAGCCAAAGTAGCATTCTGTCCTCACTTGTGTTGGCACAGGTTTTACCTAAGCCTGTCTGCATAACACTCTCTTTATTCTCAAAATCTGAGCACAGGTGATTTCCTCCCCTTCTTCCCTGGTGCTGTGAAATAATCCTTCTATACACTGTGAATATGTATTACTCTCATTGGTTAATAAAGAACTAACTGGCTGGTAGCCAGACAGGAAGTATAGATGGGACAGCCAAACTGAGACTGCTGGGAGGAAAAGGGAGGAGTCAGTGGAGGTGCCAGGAGACACAGAGGGAGCAAGACATGCTAGAGGACAGGTAAGACTGTGAGCCACGTGGCAATACATAGATTAATAGAAATATGTTAATTTAAATTGTAAGAGCTAGTCAGTAATAAGCCTGAGCTATTAGCCAAACCTTTGTTATTAATATAAGCCTTTGTGTGGTTACTTGGGAAAGAAAACTCCACCTACAAATGGCACCCACCATCCTGTGTAGATCCACATAAGACTTGAAAAAACTTATAAAAGGTTCTAAACACATAAAAACAGAGCCAAACTTGGCTTCCTAGTCTGGTGTCTCTCTTGCTGGCCACAGAACAGAGATGCATCTCCTGGCAGCTGCCAGTACATCATGAGCTAAGATGCATGTGGGGGGAGGGGGGTTCCCCACAGTCTCTCACACAGGTGATGGTATAGAGAGACATCCCTCAGCTGCTGCCTGTGGGCTTAAGCTGCCAGTGCAAGCTACGCCAGCATGCTGCATGGTGGTTTTTGTTCATGCAGTCAGAAAAAGATTATAGATACACAATAAAGAGAGATTCAAATGGGGGAAAAAAACCTCTAAATGGGTTACAGTGTGATTAAAAATATACATAGGCTTGGGAGAGAGAAGAGAAAGTGTATATACAGTCATAGATTTAAAAAAATATAGTTTTAAAATAATAAAGTCCTAAAAAGGGATTAAAGTAATATAAAAGAAAAAGCCACATAAGATAGAAAATACACAGAGAGTTTGGATACTGTATGTTATTTGTTGTCTTTGAATTTTTTGACTGCTGAGGAAGGAGCCATAGCTGCTAAGAGACATTTGATTATAAATGCTGCTGGATTAAATCAACCTACATATTTTTAAAATGTCTTGACTTCAAAATGGAAGCCAAAATATATGTTACTTTGGGAGAGAGATTCTGCTTTTATTTCCACAGAAAATAAAAGGCTGTGGATTCATCCAAAGTTAAAGATCATCAGGTTTGATCAAGGAAACCTCCCCCCCAAAAAATCCTGGCTACAAACATAAGAATAAATGTAGAAAAACTACAAGAAATATAATGTATATTTTACCTTCTCAAACATAAACAAAAAATCGTCTTTGGCTGACTTGTGCACAGTGTACAGTCTGTACTTGTATTAATACAGATATGTATATTACCTTTTAAAGTTTATGTAATTTCAGAACAAGGAGACAAGACACCAATGAAAACAGATGGCCCAGGTGATGCAGCCACTCAGAGTGCCTCTGTTGCAGTTTCCTCAGAGTTCTGCATCCAGAACAGTTCAAGACTGTTGGCTGAAATGATCCAGCCTCACAGACTATTACAGTCAAGACTTAGCCAATATTCTAAATTTTCTCAGGGTCCAAAGATTACCAGTGCCCCCAAATAACAGGAAGTAGTCTAGAGAACTATGCCCACAATCCCAAAAGATTGGTTATGGATATTTGTCATCATTTAAAGGAGGGTTGGTTACAAGTTGTTATTGGTAATGGTCAGAAAAAAAGCTAAGCAAAGGAGATTAGATTCAAGGATCTCTTTCTGAAAAGAAAAAGAAGGATATAGAAATGATAGAATAAAAGGGTAGATTATTGAATCTACTTTTAAAACAAAAAAGCAATTCTTAGTCTTAAATATTTTACATTAGTATGGATTTTTATATTTTGACACGAATTTATAGTAAATTTTTTTATATTATTTCTACTCTTGTTTAGGATATAAGGTTTATCCAGTTCATTTAAAAAATGTAATATATAGTTAAGAAATACAGATTAATAGTAATCTGTTCTAGTCAAACTTATAGTCATGTTAGGTGTGTTTTCAAGATCAATTAGAGATATATTTTAGATAGACAGGTGGTCTTCAAATACCTCAGAGATCTACAGAATATAGCATTTAAGATGCTTTAATAACATAAGGTTTTTTATGACAATGAGACATGTATGTTCCTGGCAGCACCAATTTACTTGAGAGAAGATAATGAGCACTGAAGAAACTCCATATGGAGTTTTCTTTCTTTATGGCAAAAGCTAGCCATGTGGACAAAGAAACTGCCCTTGCCTCAATTGCTGACAGTTACTGTCCAAACTGGACCAGAAAGACTCAAGAAAGGAGACTGCCAAACTTTGCCAAGACAAGGTACGACAATCCTTCAAAACTCTCTGCTTCTCAGGAAAGTCTGTCAGATAGACCATGACTGTAGGCCAGAGTTGGATGCCTCAACATCACAGAAGAACTTAGGGTGACTGCCCAGGTGGCCTGATGTCCCTATCATTAGGTAACATTTTATCCTTCTGATGATGTTGATGGAGCTGAAGGCTATATAGTTATAATTATAGTTTTCCTTAGTTATGATAAAAAAGTAAATTAGATGTAAAACTTTAAACTCACCAAGATAAGATAGATAATGGAGTATTTTCTCTAATTCTGCCAAATAAAAATGGACTAGATATTGTAATTGTAATTCTTACTTAATTACTGTTTTGTGCATATAATTTTACTATATTGAAGTTAAAAACCTTCCTTTTTAATTAGACCAAAAGGGGGAAATGCTGTGGAGCAACCTTTGTACACTGCAAATGTGTATTGCTCTCATTGGTTAATAAAGAGCTGACTGGCCAATAGCTGGGCAGAAAGAGATTGGGTGGGAGGGCCAGATTAGGAGGACTCTGGGAAGAAGGGCAAATTCTGAGGAGTCTTGAGAAGCAGGGAGAAGCAAGATGGACATGCCATACTGAGAAAAGGTACCAAGCCACGTGGCAAAGCATAGATAAGAAATATGGGTTAATTTAAAAATGTAAGTTAGTTAATAATAAGCCTGAGCTATGGGCCGAGCATTTGTAATTAATATAATCCTCAGTGTGTTTATTTGGAAACTGCTGGTGGGACAGGAACTTCTGCCTACATCCTGGTCCTCAGCTCTACAGAGCAGTGTGTCTTCTAATGGAGCTATCTTCCTTATTATCTTGAAATTAACTCATCATTTCAAAAATGCACATAACTCACTAATGATAAAAGAGAAATTACAGAAAGGGAATTAAAATAAAACAGAGTATCTTTAAAATTATCTGCCGACCACTCTGTATAACAAGGGAGCCAAATGTCTGCACTACGTCTAATGAATATGGCTTGATGTGAGAGGTATAATAATTCTCGTCTAACTACTGTTTAGCTCTTACATTTATATGTGCCTACAAGTCACTGGTGGTTCTTGTTACAATGTGGCTTCTAGGAGCTGGGGATATAGCCCATTTGGTGGAGTGTTTAGCATGCATGAAGCCCTGGGGTCCATCCTCAGCACCCCATGAAGCAGTGGAGGTAGAGCAAGCCTCTAATTCTAGAATTTGGGAGTGTAGGCAAGAGTGGGAATTCCAAGTCACCCTCAGCTATACATTGAGTTTATTGCCAGCCTAGGCTGGATGAGACCATTTCTCAGAACACAATAAACTATTAATTAATTTATTAATTGTGGATTCAAATAAGTTAATCAAATGCAGATTCTGATTCATGGGTCTGAGGTGGGCTTCTTCTAGCAAGCACATGAGTGATTTCTAGATGCTAGCCTAGGGTCTGAAGTTTTGTATTTATTTATGTTTGTTTCTTTTGAGAAAAGGTGAAGGGACTCCAGCTGTCCTGCACATGGCGGACAGGGCTCTGGCAGGCCTTGTCCTCCCCCCATTCCCTCTGCCTTGCTAGAAAACCATTAGATTACCGGCCTAAAGCTGCCACCAAGCTCTACTCCCTTATTTGGCCACGCCCTCCTCCTGAGGCTGACCGCCAAGGTCCAGCTATCAAAGTATTGAAGTCCAGCAATCAAAAGCCCTCCGTGGCCACCCTAATTAACATGCCCGTCAAGGTATTAAACACCTCATCCTAACACAGGGGTTTTCCCCTTTTACCTTTATAAACTGCCATTTTCCTATGGGCCACGTCTGTCTCCTCTCTATCCAGAGGCAGTCCTTTGTACCACTGCAGGACAAACACTCCTCCCTCTCCCTGGTCCCCTCCCCTTCTCCCTCCTCCTCTTTTTCCTGTCTTTGTCTCTTATTCCCTGCCCTTTGTCCCCCTGGGGCAAGTAAATCTCCTTTGTGCTGAGAACTTGGTCTTGGGGGTCTGGAGCTGACTGACCTGAAACTCAGCAGTCCTTCCTCAGTTTAGTAAATGCTAGGCTTACAGGCACACACCACTAAGCCTGGCACATTTGGTTTTTTGCATTTATTTTGCATAACAAGGAACCAAGCACACAGCCTCACACCAAACAAGGGAAGCAATAGTTCTAGATCACTGAGCCTCCCTGAGCCAGGGGACCAGGAACCATGTTTGCAAAGGGGAAGAGGGTCTGTGTTTTTCTCCTCTACACTGAGAAAGCGCTGCTGGCGGTGCCAGATTTTTAAAACAAACCTAAATCAACTCAACCCTGTTTCAGCTGCTAAAATGAACAGTTTTGGATGCTGAATAAATAAGACTTGGTGTTAAGCAACTCTCTCAAACAAATAAAATAGTACCCCTCAATTTATACACTAGTTTGATATCTCAAAAAAAAATGTAATACGTATACACAAACAACATTTTTGAGCTTATATATAAAGCAAGATTAGATTCTGGATTCAGAAACTAAGGTGGTTTTTGGTGTTTTTGTTTTGTTTTGTTTTTGTTTTTTGTTGGAGTTAATAGCGGATGAGAGTCAGCTCTTCATTGTACAAGGCTACCCCATATATGTCTGCAGCTCCATCTTTAACTAAATACCTGTAACAAGCATCGCCTATTACTATCCTGCTTTTCAACAAATATTCTGACTTCTTGGTAGCTCCACTATGGTGATATTTTCTTTGTATCAAAATGTTATTTGTATGTTAATAAATAAAGTTGCCTGGGGGTCAGAGCTATTAGCAAGCCATAGGAAAGCAGGGCAGTGGTGGTGTACATTTGAGCTAGGTAAGTCTCTGTGTGTCCAGGGATATAGTCAGCATTGGATACACATGCCTTTAATCTCATTACCAACCATAGAACACCTGGAGGTCTATACAGACAGGCTGTAATGAGGCAGTCCTGTGGTTGGGTTTACAACCAATGAGAAGGCAGAACAGAGACTATATAAAGACTTTAACACAGGAAGTACCAGCTCCTTCGGAGAGGTAGGATCACTGCAGGAGGAAGGGTAAGGTTTTGGCTCTTGGCTCTGACCTCTTGGCTTTCTTCTTTGCATTGGTTCTGTGTTTCTTATTTATACGACGGTTGGTTACATCTACATTTGGCGCCCAACATGACAAGAATCCATTAAAAACTGCTTGGCTTGGCTTGGCCGCGGGTCCGGTTTCCGGCCTGAGTGGCCCGGCTCCCTAGCTCGGGCCTAGGCCTGACTGACCCGCAGCTGTTGCTACTTGCTTAAAGCTAGTGTTACAAACAACTCAGGCCTGCCCTGCTGAACAGGCCTGCCCTGCTGAACAGCTAAAGCTTGACTTGGCTCAAGCGGCTACGGCTTTTTTGCTCGCTCTCTCTCTCCATCTCTCTCTGGATTCACACCTCGAACACCAGGTGGCTGTTTTGAAATTCCCCCGAATTTCTACTGTTCTACGAAGACTTGGTAAGTCAATTAACATCTCTATTTAAAAGAGAATTTTTTTCTACATTAAAAAAAAATGGGCTTTATGTGTACGTTGGAAAAAAATTGGGCTTTGCTTGAAATTTTAGGCACTCTGACAATGGAACAACTATATGAGAATATTAATATTGATCGAATTATGCACCTTATTACTTTTCTCATCCTCATTGTACTATTTAAAAAGATAGTCAATTTAAGTGCCAGGATAACAGTCTTAGAAAAACCTGTAAAAATGAATTATAGAGAAATTCAAATTCAGACAGACGAAATTAACAGTGAAGTTGTTTCAAAATTGGATCATAAGGTTACAAAAAGAAAACCTGTTTTCACACAATCACCCTTAATTTATCCGGTAACCATACAGCAGCTACCTGGTGAAGAGGATGAACAAAATGTTTGGATTCCAATTGAAATGTTAGACTTACGAAGATTTAAGGAGGCAATAGCATCTTATGGCATGCATTCTCCATATGTAAAACAAATGTTAAACACCTGGTCAACTTGTAATAGGATTATACCACAGGACTGGCGGGATCTAGCACAGGCTGTTCTTGAGCCTGGACAAAATCTTCAGTGGAAAATGTGGTTCAGCAACAAGGCTAGAAATATAGAAAGACAATGGAGGGATAACGGAATACAAGTCTGCCAGGATCAGATTATTGGAGAAGGCCAATATGCTACAGTAGAAGCACAAAGTTTATATGATGTCCAAATTCTAGTTCTATGTCGAACGGCAGCCTTAAATGCATGGGACAGAGTTGAAGAATCAGGAAAAAAAACTGAGTCATTTACAAAAGTTATACAGGGCCCAAAAGAATCTTTTACAAACTTTTTACAAAGATTGACGTCAGCAGTACAGAAAATGGTTCCAAATTTACAGGCTAGTCAGATAATCATTGAATCTTTGGCCTTTGAGAACGCAAATACAGCATGCAAAAGAATAATCAGGCCGTTAAAGGCAAGATCTGCACCTTTAGAAGATTGGATTAGAGAAACAATTAATGTTGAGGCTTATGACCAGGATGATATGTGGATAGGAAAAGCAATGTCAAAGGGTTTCAGAAATGTTAGATGTTTTGGATGTGGAAAGCAAGGACATATAAAAAGGGACTGTAAACAGGTTATTCCTAGAAATGTTTCTTCAAAGAACACTGGCAATAGAATGCCCCTTCCTTCTGGAGTATGCAGAAGGTGTGGTAAAGGAAAACACTGGACAAACGAGTGTAGATCAACAAGGGACAGACAGGGTAATCCTTTGCCTCGGGCTTCGGGAAACTCCCAGAGGGGCCTCAAGCAGGCCCCCACAGTAAATCCAGTTCAAACCTTTCCAGCAATTGTAGAAGAGGAAATCCCTGCTCTAAGCGATTAAATAACCAAATGCCTATTGGAATAAATCATGTTGGTCAGGATGATGAAACAGATAGAATAGGAAATTCAGGAAAAAACATAAAAAAATTTTTTTGGCAAACTTCTATTAATGAACAAAGACCAAAACTGACAATAAAAATAAATGGTGTTTTGTTGTCTGGTTTGGTAGACACAGGTGCAGACATTACCATAATTGCACCAGAATTTTGGCATCCAACTTGGCCTCTTCAAGAGGTAAACATTCAACTGTTAGGAATTGGGACATTATCTCGAGTGAAACAGAGTGCAAGATGGTTAGAATGTATAGGTCCAGAAGGACAGAGAGCAAAATTAAAACCATATGTAGCTAACATAGCCATGAACCTGTGGGGTCGAGACTTGTTACAACAATGGAATACTCAGATAAACATCCCTCCAATCTCAGAAACAAATCATAAACTAGTACATGTTTCTGGGAGAAATATTAGAAGATATTATTCTAATGAGTGGTCACCAGCCATCCATGTTATAAAAAAACAGGGCACAATAACTGATAATCTTCCAAAAACACCAACAGCTATATCTTTAAAATGGTCAACAGACAAGCCTGTATGGGTTCAGCAATGGCCTTTAACAACAGAGAAACTCCAGGCTTTAGAAGAGCTGGTAAAAGAGCAGTTAAATGCTCAACATATTGAAGAATCAACCAGCCCTTGGAATTCTCCTGTATTTGTTATCAAAAAGAAATCTGGTAAGTGGAGAATGGTAACAGACCTTAGAGCAATTAACAAAGTAATTCAGCCAATGGGCTCTCTACAATCGGGAATTCCTTTGCCTACTCTGTTACCAAAAGGATGGCCTCTCATAGTTATTGATTTAAAAGACTGTTTCTTTTCAATACCCTTACAAGAAAAAGACAGAGAAAGATTTGCTTTCACAGTGCCTACTTATAACAATTCTCAACCGGTCAAAAGATTTCAATGGAGGGTCCTCCCACAGGGAATGTTGAATAGCCCAACTCTGTGTCAAAATTTTGTACAACAGCCATTGGAAGTGGTACGTAAAAAATTTCCTAAATCTATAATTTATCATTATATGGATGATATTTTACTAGCTGACTCAAATGAAGGTAGTTTAGAAAGAATGTTTGAAGAAGTAAAGAAAATTTTGCCTTGCTGGGGATTACAAATTGCTCCTGAAAAGATACAAAGAGGAGATTCTATTAATTATTTAGGATATAAAATAGAGCTACAAAAAATTAGACCTCAAAAGGTGCAAATTAGAAGAGATCGATTACAGACTCTTAATGACTTTCAAAGATTATTGGGAGACATTTCTCATCTAAGAACTATTGTTGGGGTAAAAAATGATGAACTAAATAATTTGTTCAAAACCTTAGAAGGTGACAAGGACTTAAATAGTCCAAGAGAATTATCACCTGAAGCTGAGAAAGAATT
>CABHPP010104448.1:0-41365 GCA_902168425.1 Peromyscus attwateri
TATATATATGACTGAGCAGCACTACATATGCTTATATAGCCCAAGGATTTGTTTTTTCACAGTTGTTGTGTGATATTCTGTTTGTGTTCTGAAAAATAAAGCTTGCCTTGAAAAAAAAATAAAAAAAAAGCATGTATATGACAGCAACATGGATTTGATCAGTCATTTCTTCATCACAAAGCATGTATTTATTTCTCTAGAGTCTTTTTTTCTTTTCTTAAGGCCAGGGAAACATCTGAAATATGTTCATAAAATACTATGGTATGGTTATTATATCCATTTGGAGTGGAAAAAATACTTTCATTTTAAAAAATCAAATAAAACCAACACCGGGTACAGCTTCTGAGTACCTTCCTCATGGGATGGAAAGGAAGGAGGGATGGCAAAATCCTTTCTTTGAAGAGATGACTTTGGGTCATTTCATTTGCCCCAAGCCATTCACAGTAAGCAAGTATCAAGTTCTGAACTCAGAATTAGGTGATTCCAAAGTCTCTTCAAACTTGGATTTCTTGAATGAAGTGTCTAAGTGTCTTCCCTCAAACCTTCCATTCATCATGGGCTAAGGACAGACAGATATGACAACATGGCCTCAGTTTTACTAGATGGTGTACAACTTTAGTGTTTTATGTTAAGATCAGTTTGTCTGAAGGAGAATGCAAATTTCAAAGGAATTTTAAAGATAAAGATAAAACAAAAGACTTCAAATAAATCAAGACTTGCAGAGCCTCTAAGGGTGAAGTATTATCTCTGGGATACTCTTACAGAAAGAAGAAAAGAGAAAAAGAAGCATGTCCTTGGGGAGAAAATGCACAAAGGAAGCCCATTATAACAAGGATCTAAGTAGAAAGAAGAAGAAAGAGGAAAAGTTTGGAGAGAGGCCTCCCGATACAAACTTGAAAATGACTTTCACACAAGTGTCTTCGGTCATTCTGCCACCGAGGAGCCTAATTAAGACATCTGCTAAGAGTCACCAATCGATGGTGGTCTTCCTGTCACACCATTTTAATTGACATGCTGTGATTTCGTTCCAGATTAACTTCATAAGTGGCCTCATAATACAAAGATCACTTAAATTAAAAGTGGGCTGTAAATGGGGATTTGCGATGGTAATAGGCCAGTGTAACCTCTGTGTCATTTACATACATTTCCATTTTTTCCCAGTGCATATTTGCATACATTGGAGGAAGTCACTGAAGCTTTTATATGGGCAATATTAGTATGGTAATGAGCATCCAACTGGCACAGGGTCCAAAGAGTCAGTTTTTCGACCTTCCTTCAGCACTAATTTTGGAGATGCCTTTGAGCTTCCAACACTAATAATATTAAATCTATGTTTCAAAGAAAAAGAGTTCAGGCTATTTGACCAGGTACAATAAATGTTCAGAAAATTAAAGCAAATTGAAGCATGGAGCATTTACAACACTTGAAGGGTTGCTCAATACATTAAGGTTGCTAAAACATCTCCAAACATCTTTACTCTGCCAGCTCGTTAGTATTGCTCAAGTGTGATGGTCCAACACAGCATTCCTTTGAAACTGGAAGGCTAGGGTCCCAGGTTCACAACACAAGTTTCATGGAAAGGGCAATGGAGTGGGAGACTCTCAGACCAGGTTCCAACCGTGAGTCAGCCCTTGTTTGATTTTCACCAATCTAAATCATAGTTCTGCATTTATGAATGCCAGGTCATAGCAACTACCTGCTATTCATGGTTAGATTGAGACAATGACTGTAAAAGTACTTTATGTAAGGCTGACTGTATGAATGCAGAATCTAGGTCCTCGTAAATGAGGCCAAGATAAACACAGAGGACTGCTTGGTTTACTTTGATGAATTTGGGACTAGAAATGGGGAGGAAAGAAGGGAGGGAGGAAAAGAAGGGAACAAGGGGGGGTGTCTTCTTGGTGGGATTTCCAATGTGTAATCTGAAAAACTAAGTTAAGAATCATTGTAACTATGCAATTAAGTTCTTGCTTTTCCTTGTCCTTTTTGTGACTTCCATACCCTGTTTCATGGCAGATCTGGAGGATGAGGGAAGCTTGAGTTGGAAGTTGCTGTCAAAATACATAGCAGTAGGCTAGATTGTTCTTTCTTATGCAATTTTATTAACTATTATTTCTTTGGAGGGCAGTAAGCTTCATGCTTCCTAATATTCACAGATGACAGTGAAGACTGGAAGGGACAGGGGTCAGAATGCCACTGGATGCCACCTGGGTATGTTCGTGTTACATAGAAAACACAGATGTGGCAACACCTTTTAGAGTTTTAGGGGCATAATTTGGGTATGAAGATCTTGACACTATTTTACTTTATTATTTAGCAGACTGTGATAATCTCATTTTATTTGTGTGTATCCAGAATGTTTTTGAATGCCCCTTTTTCTGATTCCTTTGGAGAATACCTCTACAATCCACATCACCTCCATAGAATATGGACATTGTTCTTTCCTTACCAAGATAGAGAGGGAATTTGGACTGGACAGAGCTTAGCCCTACTACTCTGGACTGCCTGGGTGCATAACACCCCGGCACACTCAGCCCGGGGGCTTTCCTGGAGTTAATGTGTGGAAGAAGGGAGTAGAGTTCTTTTTCCATTAGAATTATGAAACTAAGAAATGTGGATTTAGAAACGAGGGTAGATTTGGGACAAGAGGATGAAGATAAGTGGGGCTGAGACCTGGAGAGGAAGACGCCGCCAGAACAGCTCTATTCTTGAACTTCCACGTCATGTGAACCATAGAATTCCTTTTTCACTTTAACTGTTCAAAGCTGGGTGTCTAACATGCAATTTAAAGTCAATTAAGACTCAAAAAAGGAGGAAAAGATAGATGTACAATAAAACCAATGAAGTAGGAAATCAAGTGTTGTCAGAAGATATGGAACCCAGGGGCCTGGAAGAGGTCAGGCTGTATTTTGGCACAGGATAGAGCTTGTTCGACTTTTCATTAACCTTTCTAGCTTTTTTTTTTTCTGTGAAAAAAAAATGTGCCCATAATATCTCTAAGAATCTCTAATTATTTTTAGGTAAGTGTCAGAATTTTTAACACCGAATTCTCTACTTAGCATGTAAAAAGAATGCCCCTATTGCCACTAAGGGCTCTTTTCCCACACTCAAGCAATGTTCAAGCAGTGTGAGACTAGAGAGAAACAAGATTAAGAAGGAATGTGATACCACAGCAAGAAGACTGGATTTGAAATTATGGAACAAACTTTTGGATACCCACTTAGGGAGTGCTTCTTGTGGCTCAGACCCTTGATTTTTCAACATGGAATTTGGAGTAAGAATAGTAGTCATTCTGACCACACATGGTTTTCATGTGGATGGTGTGACTCTGACAGAATGGCTGGCACTAAGAGTCATAGGCTCTAGAGGTGTTTGTGTGCTGTTTCAAGACAAATACGTGCCAGTGGTATTCAGAGGAGACAGAGCCAGAACTTCTGCCCCCACCACAAGGCGGGAACAGAATTTCCTAGAGCCTGAAGTAAGTAGGGCACTTGTTTTATTATTTTCGCAAGAGTGCGTGTGTGTGTGTGTGTGTGTGTGTGTGTGTGTGTGTGTGTGTGTGTGGAGAGAGAGAGAGAGAGAGAGAGAGAGAGAGAGAGAGAGAGAGAGAGAGAGATTGGAAGGCTTCATAGTATTTGTAGCTAGTATTTTGGTTGAATCCATTTTTGTTTGAGAATTTGATACAGGCATATAATATGTTTTGACCAAATCCACCTCCCCTCCCCTCCCTTCCCCTCCCCTCCCCTCCCTTCCCCTCCCCTCCCCTCCCTTCCCTTCCCCTCCCCTCCCCCACCCCAATTCCTCTCCACCAATTCCAAGTGTGTTTTTTTAAGATCCACTGGGTCCATTTCCTGCTACCAGTATACGCATGGTGTAGCGCCATCTACCGGAACATGAGTAGCTCTCAGGGACTTCATCCCTGATGAAAACTTAATCTCTCTCTTCAACATTTGCCAGTATCTTCTCAGGAGATGTGGGACTTCAGGAGCCCCTCCTCTATCCATGCTGTGATTTTGAAGTACTTTCTTCTTGTGAACTTATTAAAACTACTTTAAGATTTATTTTTTATGTGTATGAGTATCTTGCTTGAATGTATGTCTGTTTACACTGTGCAATCCTAATGCCTCAAGGAAGGCCACAAGAGGGTGTCAGATCCCCAGGGACTGGTATTACAGGCAATTGTGAGCTGTCATGTGAGTACTGGGAATCAAACCCAAGTCCTATGGAAGAGCAGCCAATGCTCTTAACCACTGAGTCATCTTTCCAGCTCTATCTTGGGAACTTTTAAAAAGTCCTTCCAGGCAAAAAGGAACAGGCACCAGGTGCTTAAGGCTAACTCAAGATTCAAAAAGGAAGTTCATGGATATATCTCATCTTAGGCATCTTAGTTTTCTAGGATCATAAAATGATTTGTGTTTGTATTCTGTCTTTCCTAAGGAGAGGTAAATTCACAGACATCATAAGTTTAGTGTTTTATTCATGTCAGCATCATTACCTCCACTCGTAGGAACCAGTTAACTCAGCCTATGTTGATTAATTTAATCTCTCCACCCACACAAATCACAAAAGACAGCATTAATATTTATCTATATAGAGGGAAGTTAAAGTTTTGAGACATGCAGGCATTTTCTGAGGGCTTTGGACAAAGCAAAACTAAGGTACCAATCACTGTGATGTACACTGAATTCCAGCAAGTGAAAAATGTTGGCATGTGTAATAAAACCCAGGGCAAGAGCCTGATTTACAATCTACAGAATGAGAATAGAGTTGAGATCTGACTATCCTTATTCTACTTAAGAGACTGGTATAGAAGGAATGCGGTGGGTCCAGAGAGCAGATTGGTTGCCAAGGGGAGAAGTCGAGTTTGCAGCCCTGGAAACAGTCCTGGGACATTCATTTTCAGGCTCTGCTGGAGCTTGGCTGCCAGCTCTGCCTTCCTGGGAGATGTGTCAATAAGCCATTTGCATGACCCTTTACAAAGTTAAGCCTATTATTTGGACTTCCATGCTGCTTTTATATAAAAATCTGTGACAGACACAGTAGGAATAAAATAATAAATGTCCACATGCTGGGTGCCTTCTTAGAAATTAAAAGTTAAAGTCAGAAAAACTTCACAGCCAAAAGTGGTGTTTGGCCAAGACATACTAAGTATTAATATAGCCAGTGCTTCATCTCACACTCTCATTACCACCTCTCAGCCAGTAGGCTTAGCTACCCCCAAGAACTAAATGGGATGGACCAATTAAATGTTGGACTGGCCACAGGAGGGTAACATACTCCTTTTTCCTTTAAGAAACCTGTGGAAATCATGAATGACTTGAGGTGACACTGGTGAGTGAAGATTATGATGTCATTCATATATATATATATATATATATATATATATATAGTGTGTGTGTGTATAGTATTGAACAATGATCACCACAAGCTCTTTGAAATGCACTTGAAGTTATTATATGTCTGTCAAGATTCCCAAAACAGAGTGGAAAAAGATGGATATATAAAAAACAACAGAGATTTGGATAAGATAGCAGACTAGAAGCTGAGCCATGTGCATAGGACATTTATGCACGAATGTCCTTGGAGTCTGAATCTATGGAAGAGAATAAGGAAGCCACTGGGTAGAGGGAGAAGTTGAGTCGTAGCACAGGCCCAGCAACAACTTTGACCAGAAAAAAAAAAAAAAAAGAGAGAGACACTGCCATGAGAGTGGCATTTAAAAGTTGTGTCCCTTGTTGAGACGAAATGACCAGGGATTTATTCTCCCTTACTGGGCACAAGATGTAGGCAACAAAAGCAGAGCATGGCTTTGGGTGAGATGATGCTATGCCTTGGAAGCCGTGCTGCAATGGGATGATAGTTGAAGACCATGTATTCTAACAACTGAAAGAGGACCTGGAGACACATCGCATGTCGCCGACCTCTGGTTTCCCCTCAGCTTGATATTGCTCATCTTTAAAAGGCCTCCGTGAGGTTGGTGAGAAGGTAAGAGCTGGTGCAGAGAGGATAGGAGTCTTCATTAATTACTTGGATACTCAATAGAAACTGTCACTTTCCTGTCTTACGTAGTCTGATCCTTAAACAGGTGTGTTAAAGGCTAAGGTAGGCATGGTAGACAATGCAGGACCCAAACCAGACTTAGAGTTTTGTAGGACCCCTTCAACCCTTTAAAGAAAGGTGTACAATAGCAATAGGCAGTATTGTCTGCACTTATACTATCTGCTGGGTCTCAGGAGAATTGCAGTTGCCAGCCTAGTTCTAGTATTTTAGAACTGAGCTCAGAGGTTTTGCACATTGTTTTTACATCAGAAGAGTGCCTACAAATCTCTCCAGGGATTCTAATTTAATTTTGGGGGCATTCATATGTTCTCAGAGCTCCCTAGGGAAGCCTATGGTATAGCCAGAATGGAGAATATGGATCTAATTCAGCCTTTTATTTTCAGCTCAGGGAACTGGAATTTGGAGTAGGAAAGTGAGTTATCCAAAGGCATATGCCTATTACTAGGGGAGCAAGAATTAAGGTCTAGTCTTCTCAATAAAGCCTGGGATATTTCCCTCTATTTCATACTGTGCTTAAGTTTATGTGGGGAAAATATGAAGCAGTAGGTAAGCTGGTTGAAACTGATGCCATAAATTTTACTCTGTGCTTGTTCCCCGACAAGCATTTATTGCCTCTAACTCATTTACTACCTGATGTTGCCTTCTCTTTCCTTGTTTCTGCAATTGAGATTACAGGGAGTTCAGGAAATAAATGGTAGAAGGGGAAAGAGACCTCACATGTAGTTAGGAACTTCGAGATGACAGCATTGCTCTCAGTACTTTACCGTTTCTCAGTTTATGTAGTAATTCCAGGACTTTGGTGTAAATGGCTGAATTTCACAATTAAAAGTCTCAGGTGGGTTTGGATAGGTGCTTAGGATCTTCCAGGTGATATGTATTGTGGTTTAGGTAAGAAATGTCACCACAAAAGGCTAATGTGCTGAAGGATTGGAGGTTACTGTGTCATGAGGGCACCAACTTTGTCAGTGGGTGAACCCATTGAGGCTCTCATAGTTAATGTGCTATTAAGAGGTTGCCAAAAATAGGATACTGGGGAAATGGTTTTAAAGAGCATTTCTTGTCCCCAAACTTTCCTGCTTTTTTATCTCTGGCCTGGCTGCCATAAGAAATAGTCTTCATGTCCACATCTTCCTTGCCAGGGTATTCTGCTCAAACAAAGCCCATAGCAATATGGCTATGACAGAAGGCACTGAAACTGTGAGACAAAATACATCCTCCTTCCCTCAGGTTACTGTACAATCAGTGACTTGTGGTTGGTTCATAACTTTCTAAAGCTCCTATTTTATCAGAGCATATGGGCAATATGTTCCACAGAGGTAGGGTTTTTAAAATACTGGATTTTCTCATTGATGATTTTTCCTACTTTCTGTAACACTGACAGCTAAAAGCAGGTTCTCAATAAAAATCAGTTGGATTAATGATGAGTATCACTGAACTGCACAGGCTTTACTAATCAGTGTTAACACATTCTAGAATCCAGTAGCTTTCAAAGCACCTGTAAGGAGAACATTATATTTAAAGTTCCTTTTCCCATTCGTTTATTTTACTACGACTTGTTGGGTTTCATGGAACTATGAGATATTTTCTGGGCTACTGTGGAACTAGCTTCTGGGGCTTCAGCATATCACTGATAAAAGTTACAACTACTTAACCCAACCATCACCTCCAAGTCTTCTCCGACATTCTAATGAAGAACATTTCCTTAATGGTTCAGTGAGTTCACAACCAGGGCTGTTAATGTTCTTTGTAACCAAACCTCCTCCACTCCCATCAGAAGGTCCATCCCAGGTCTAGGACTGCAGCAAGCGAAAGATCGTGTGGGAGAACCGTGGTGGCTTTCCTACAGGTAGGGAGGACTCTTGACACTGCTATTAGCACAGAGGGAACAGCAGGCAAAACAGAGGCATCTCCTAAGCAGTAAGTATTCCAGGCTTGAAAGAGAACAATCAAGAGATGCTGAAGAGCAGGATGATGGGAGAAATGTGCCAATCAAATACACCTGAAGGTTTGACTCTACCCCAGATGGGATCCTACTGAGAATGCTAAGTATCACATAAATGCGGGCATAAATCTTACACTGTTCCTTTTTATCGTAATGTCATACATCAGGCAAGGTAGCATGCTAGGATAGATTTTCACAGAAGTAATTGTGAATAACCTATACATAATGGCAATGAGTTCTGTGACATATTTCTATTTGTTAGCCTTCTTTTCCTTTTGGTGCTGGAGACCTCTTCCTACCTTGTCATCAGTAATTTATAAGGAGTCTACACAATGGACTGATGGCTACCAATTCCTGTGGGCTGGATGAGAGACAAATAAACTGTCAGAAGCTATACATTTTCAGTGCTAAAATGACTATGGTATGGAGAACATGGTGACTATAGTTATTAACAATAGATTGTATTCTTTAAATGTACAGATAGTAATCTTTATATTCTCATCACACATCCACACACACCCCATACACTGTTCAGTTTGTAACCTTTTTTGTTTATTAACCTACCCAGGAGGATTTTCTGAAGTCCTATGTTCTGCTCCTCTTCCAGAAAACTTGATTTACTGTCTTAGGTGAATACTAAAACCACAAATTTCATAAACCTATTAGGGGAACCCATATATATCCAGGTTTGAGATGCATCCTTTGAATATTCTTGTCCCATGGCTGTTCCCAGCTCCAGCTCCTACTGTTCCATGTCTATACAGTGCTTTTTGCTGGTGTCCCATCTCCCTTATGTGTTGGTGTAGTGAGCTCTGATTCACCCTTAACCATCTAATCTTGCCTTAACTTTTTGAGTCCATTTAGGTAGCCTGATGCCAGACTCAGAAGAATACTCCCTCATCTCCATTCCTTTTAACACTTTCTGCACACTCCAATTATGGTAACTAAACAGAAAGACAAGCTTTTCTGTTTTCAAATCTGTTCACTGTAGAATTAGGATCTTGTATTAGTCATTTTTGTCTTTACACCTGGTTGAATCAACCTGTGGTGAGGATGAAGCAATTGGTGCATAATTAGTGGGATTAAATTGAGGAGCTGAAAACTGCTATTGTGTGGAAAGGAAGAAATCTCCATTTCTCATGATGCTGATTTCTTTGTTTCACTGCTACGGTTACTGCCTGGCATACCAATGTGTCTCATTTGTACAAACGTTGTATTCCCACTTGAGTGCCGAAGTATTTTCCTAATTGTAGGATTGCTTGTGGCTACCATGTGCTGTTTTGCATAAAGCATGCCAACCCAGAATTTAAAACCAAGGTTGCAAGGGCTGCATGCAGTCAGTGGTCTGTAACAGGTCTCGGTATCTAAGCATGCTAAAAACATGTCTGTAGATTCTATACGTATAAATGAAAGCCCATGAGATGTATTTGTCTAGTAGTCCTTCCTATGGTCTCGTAAGATTTGACTTTTAATTAAGGACACTATCCATCTTTTTACCAGGCCTTTTTCATTCTGGTGATAGTGAGTTTTACCACACAGGTTTTACACAAAGAGGGTGAATCATAAAGTGCTGAGCAGACCAAGGGGCGCAGGACACTCAACAATCAACAGGTTCACAATGGGTGGCTGTGCTGCTGCTAAAGGGGTTGACTTAAGTTGTTGCATGTGATGGTGTCCATTCTGATTGCTCATTTCCTAAAAGTTGGAATTGTAAACGTTTTCTTTCTTTAATTTATTAAGAAACTTTTTATTCATTTTACATACCAACCACAGATCCCCCTCTTCTCCCTCTTCTCTCCTCCCCCACCTCCGGCCTTCCCCCACAACCCACATCTCATTCCCTCCTCCCATGGGGAGTTAGCAAAGCCTAGTATATTCAGTTGAGGCAGGTCCAAGCCTCTCCCCCTGATTCAAGACCCTGCAAGGCGTCCCACCATGGGCAACGGGCTCCAAAAAGCCAGTTCATGCATCAGGGATAGATCCTGATCCCACTGTCAGGGGCCCCCTTAAGCAGACCAAGCTATACAACTGTCCTACTTATGCAGAAGGCCTAGTCTAGTCCCAGTGAGGCTCCACAGCTGCTGGTCTAAAGTTCAGGAGTTCTCACTAGCTTGATTCCACTGTCTCTGTAGGTTTCCCCTCCATGATCTTGATGCCCCTTGCTCATAGAATCCGTCTTCCCTCTCTTTGACTGGACTCCTGGAGCTCGGCATGGTGCTTGGCTCTGGATCTCTGCATCTACTTCCATCAGTTACTGGATGAAGGCTCTAAGATGGCAATTAGGGTATTCATCAATCTGATTACTGGGGTAAGTCAGTTCAGGTACTCTCTCCACTATTGCTAGTAGTCTAAGCTGAGGTCATCCTTGTGGATTCCTGGGAACTTCCCTAGCACCAAGTTTCTCCCTATCCCCTCCTGTCAAGGTATCTCTTTCATTGCTCTCCCACTCTGTCCCTAATCAAACTTGACCATTTCATTCCCTTTTGTTCTCATCCCTCATCCCCTACCCTCTATTGCCCCCCCCCAAGGTCACTCATGGAGAGCTCATCTATTTCCCCTTCCCAGGGCGATCCATGCGCCCTCTTAGGGTCCTCCTTGTTAGCTAGCTTCTCTGAAGCTGTGGTTTGTAGTCTGGTTATCTTTACATCTAGTATTCACTTATATGAGTGAGTACATACCATGTTTGTCTTTTGGAGTCTGGGTTACATCACTCAGGATGATATTTTCTAATTCCATCTATTTGCTTGCAAATTTCATGATGTCATTTTTTTAACTGCCAAATAGTACTCCATTGTGTGTGTGTGTGTGTGTGTGTGTGTGTGTGTGTGTATCACAGTTTTTTACCCATTCTTTGGTTGAGGGGCATCTAGGTTGTTTCCATGTTCTGGCTATTATGAATAATGCTGCTATGAACATAGTTGAGCAAGTGTCCTTGTGGTGTGATTGAACATTCCTTGGGCATATGCCCAAGAATGGTATAGCTGGGTTTTGAGGTAGATTGATTCTCAATTTTCTGAGAAACCACTATACTGATTTCCAAAGTCTCGTACAGGTTTGCACTCCCACCAAGAGTGGGAGAGTGTTCCCTTTGTGTAAGATGTTATCTCAGAGTCATTTTTATTTGCATTTCCCTGATGACTAAGGATGTTGAGCAATTCCTTAAGTGTCTTTTGGCCATTTGAGATTCTTCTGGTGAGAATTCTGTTTAGCTCTGTAGACCATTTTTTAAATTGATTTGTTTGATATTTTGATGTCTAGTTTCTTGAATTCTTTATATATTTTAGAGATCAGTCCTCTGTTAAATGTAGGGTTGGTGAAGATCTTTTCCCATTCTGTTGAATATTGTTTTGTCTTATTTACTGTGTCCTTTGCTTTACAGAAGTGTCTCAGTTTCAGGAGGTCCCATTTATTAATTGTTGCTCTCAGTGTCTGTGCTACAGGTATTATATTTAGGAAGTAGTCTCCTATGCCAGTGTGTTCAATGCTACTTTCTACTTTGTCTTCTATCAGGTTCAGTGTAACTGGTTTTATATTGAGGTCTTTGATCCACTTGGGTTTGAGTTTTGTGCATGGTAATAGATATGAATCTAATTGCAATCTTCTACATGTTGACTTCCAGTTATGCCAGCACCATTTGTTGAAGATGTTTTCTTTTTCCACTGTACAGTTTTGGCTTCTTTGTCAAAAATCAGGTGTTCATAGGTGTGAGGATTAATGTCAGGGTCTTCAATTTGATTCCATTGGTCCACATGTCAGTTTTATACCAATACCAGGCTGTTTTTATTACTATAGCTCTTTAGTAGAGCTTGAGGTAAGGGGTGGTGATGCCTCTGGAAGTTGCTTCATTTTACTATAGATATGACAGGATGAAAGGGTAGATTATTGAACCTACTTTTAAAGAGCAACAACTTATTTAAAAATGTTTTACATTGCTATAGATTTTAGTTTATTGATACAAATTTAAAGTTAATTTTGTTATACTCTCTATATATTTCTACTCTTAATTAAAGTATTTTGTTTGTGTAACTCATTTGAAATTGAATTGTAGTATATCGTTGAGAAATACAGTTGAAATTGAATTATAGTATACAGTTGAGAAAATAATTATTAATAATTAGTCATCTATGATAATCAAACTTATAGTCATGTTAGTTAAGTTTTCTAGGTATACATAGATATATTTCAATTAGGTAGGTAATCTTCAAACACTTCAAAGACATACAGAATATGGCACTTAAAATGTTTTAAAAACTTGGACTTTCCTGGACAATGAGACACGTCTGCTCCTGGCAGCACCAATTTACTTCAAAGAGGAAGATGGGCATTGAAGACACTACATGTGGAGTTTATTGTCTTCTTGGCAAAAATAGCCATTTCTGCTTGACAAAATGTTGTATCAACTAGACATGCAGGACCCATACGAAGGTGTCTACTGAACTTTGCAAGGTGAGATGGTCCTTCAGGTTCCTGCTTCACAGAGGAAACTGCCAGATATTCTACAGGACACAGAGAGAAATAATTGAGAGACTCTAGGACTATAGACTGAAGAAGGATGCCCCAACATTGCAGAGGAACTTTGGATGACTGTCCAGGCAGGCAGCTGTCTCTGTCATTGTAGATTTTTAGAAGTTGCTTACAATGCGTTTCCTGTTTACTTAGATAATATTATATCCATCTGGGGTCTTTGATGTAGTTGAAGACTAGATAGTTATAATTTTCCTTGGTTATGATAAAAGATAAATTAGATATAAAACTTTAGACTCACAAATATAGAATAGATAGAATATTTTCTTGAATTTTGTCAAATACAAATTGACTAGATATTGTAGCTCTAATTCTTGCTTGACAACTGTTCTGTTATATGTAATTTTACTAGGTTAAAGATAAAACCTTCCTTTTAGATTAGACAGAAAAGGGGAAGTGTAGCACGAATCTTATTAGGTCTTAGAAGGTCTTATTAATAAAAACAAACCCGGAGCCAGGTATTGGGGTGAATGCTGAATGATCAGAGAAAAAGAACAAGCCACATCCAACCTCACCTTGCCAATTCCTCAGCTGATCTTGTTTCCTCAGACTGAAAGCCTCTGAATCCTCATCTGAATGGATCTCAGCTGAACTGCTGCTAAAAGCTTCAAAGGCTCTAGTTCCTGGTCCTCATGCCTTATATACCTTTCTTCTTCCTGCCATCACTTCCTGGGATTAAAGGCATGTGTCACCATGCCTGACTGTTTCCAGTGTGGCTTTGAACTCACAGAGATCCAGACAGATCTCTGCCTCTGAAATGATACAATTAAAGGCATGTGCTACCACTGCCTAAACCTATATTTAATATCATGGCTGTTCTGTTCTCTGACCCTCAGATAAGTTTTATTAGGGTGCACAATATATCAACCATAAGGAAGTGCTGTGGAATGTCATTCTGTATGCTGTGAATGTGTGTTGCCTTGATTGGTTGATAAATAAAATGCTGATTGGCTAGTAGCCAGACAGGAAGTATAGGCAGAATAAGCAGACAAGGAGAATTCTGGGAAGAGGAAAGCTGAGTCAGGAGTCACCAGCCAGACACAGAGGAAGCAAGATGACAAGGCAGAACTGAGAAACAGTATCAAGCCACGTGGCTAAACATAGATAAGAATTATGGATTAATTTAAGTATAAGAGCTAGTCAGTAGTAAGCCTGAGCTAATGGCCATGCAGTTCATAATTAATATAAACCTCTATGTGTTTATTTGGATTTGAGGGTCTGCGGACCAGGTGGGACATAAGAAAACTTCAAGCTACATTATACAGATTCTTTTAGTTATCCTGAGTCTTTGTTTTTCCATATGAAGTTGAGTATTGTTCTTTCCAGGTCTGTGAAGAATTGTGTTGGGATTTTGATGGAGGATTGCATTGAATCTCTAGATTGCTTTTTGTAAGACTGCCATTTTTACTATATTAATCCTACCTATCCATGAGCATGGAAGATCTTTTCATTTTTTGATATCTTCTTCAATTTCTTTCTTCAGAGACTTAAAGTTCTTGTCATACAGGTCTTTCACTTGCTTAGTTAGAGTTACCCCAAGGTATTTTATATTATTTGCAGCTATTGTAAAGGGTGATGTTTCTCTAATTTCTTTTTCTGCCTGTTTATCATTTGTATGTAGGAGAGCTACTCAGTTTTTAAAGTTAGTCTTGTATCCCACCACATTACTGAAGGTGTTTATTAGCTGTAGGAGTTTCCCTGGTAGAGTTTTTGGGGTCACTTATGTATACTATCATATCTTTTGCAACTAGCATAAGTTTGACTTCTTCTTTTTAAATTTGTGTCCCCTCTTTCTCCTTTTGTTGTCTTATTGCTCTAGCTAGAATTTGAGTGCTCTATTGAATAGATATAGGGAGAATGGGCAGCTTTGTCTTGTTCCTGATTTTAGTGGAATTGCTTTGTGTTTCTCTCCATTTAATGATGTTGGCTGTTGGCTTGCTGTGAATTGCCTTTATTATGTTTAGGTATGATCCTTGTATTCCTGATATCTCCAAGACTTGTATTATGGAGGGGTGTTGGATTTTGTCAAAGGCTTTTTCAGCATCTAATGAGATGATCATGTGGTTTTTTCTTTAACTTTGTGTATATGGTGTATTACATTGACAGATTTTTGTATGCTGGACCATCCTTGCATCTCTGGGATGAAGCCTATTTGATTAGGGTGGATGATTTTTTTCTTGATGTGTTCTTAAATTAGGTTTGCTAGTATTTTACTGAGCATTTTTGCATCAATGTTCATGAAGGAGATTGGTCTGTAATTCTCTGTGTTTGTTGCATCTTTGTGTGGTTTGGGTATCAAGGTAACTGTAGCCTCACAAAAAGAATTTTGCAATGTTCCTTTTGTTTCTATTGTATGAAAAAAATTGAAGAGTATTGGTATTAGCTCTCCTTTGAAATCCTGGTAGAATTGTGTGCTGAAACCATCTGGTCCTGGGATTTTTTTTGGTTGGGAGACTTTTAATGACTATTTCTATTTCCTTAGGGGTTATAGATCTATTTAAATTGTTGATCTGGTCTTGATTTAATTTTGGTATGTGGTACCTATCCAGAAAATTCTCCATTTCTTTTAGATTTTCCAATTTTGGGGAGTACAGATTTTTGAAGTATGACCTGATGATTCTCTGGGTTTCCTCATTGTCTGTTGTTATGTCTCCCTTTTCATTTCTGATTTTGTTAATTTGGATGCTCTCTCTGCCTTTTGGTTAGTTTGGATAAGTATTTATCTACCTTGTTCATTTTCTCAAAGAACCAACTTTTTGTTTCATTGCTTCTTTGTATTGTTCTCTTTATTTCTATTTTATTGATTTCAGCCCCCAATTTGATTATTTCCTGGCATCTGTTCCTCCTGGGTGAGTTTGCTTCTTTTTGTTGTAGAGCTTTCTGGTGTGCTGTTAAGTTGCTAGTGTGAGATTTCTAAAACTTCTTTATGTGGGCATTTAGTGCTATGTATTTTCCTTTTAGCACTGCTTTCATAGTGTCCCATAAGTTTGGGTATGCTGAATATTCATTTTCATTGAAATCTAGGAAATCTTTATTTCTTCCTTGACCCATTGGTGATTTGGTTGAACACTATTCAGTTTTCATGAGATTGTAAGCTTTCTGTAATTTTTGTTGTTTAAATCTAACTTTAAGCCATGGTGGTCTGATAAAATACAGGAGGTTATTCCAATTTTTTATATCTTTTGAGATTTGCTTTGTGACTGAATATACGAACAATTTTAAAGAAGGTTCCATGGGATGCTGAGAAGAAGGTATATTCTTTTGTGTTATTGTGGAATGGTCTGTAGATATTGATTAAGTCCATTTGAGTTATAACATCTTTTAGGTTCCTTATTTCTCTGTTAAGTTTCTGTCTAGCAGACCTGTCCATTGGTGAGAATGGGGTGTTGAAGTCTCCCACTATTAGTGTGTGGGGTTTGATATGCAATTTAAGCTTTAGTATTGTTTCTTTTACATATGTGAGTGCCCTTTTATTTGGGACACAAATGTTCAAAATTGAAACTTCACCTTGGTGGATCTTTCCTGTGATGAGTATGTAATGTACTTCTTGACCTCTTTTGATTAATTTTAGTTTGAAGTCTATTTAGTTAGATATTAGGATAGCTACCCCAGCTTGCTTCTTAAGTCCATTGGATTGGAAAGAGCCTTTTACTCTGAGCTGGTGTCTGTCTTTGAAGTTGAGGTGTGTTTCTTGTATGCATCAGAAAATTGGGTCCTGATTTTGTATCTATTCTGTTAGCCTGTGACTTATACTCAAATTGAGTCCATTGATATTAAGGGATTTTAATGACCATTGATTGTTATTTTTTTGCTGGTAGTGTGAACGTATTTCCCTTCTTTGGGATTTGCTGCTGTGGGGTTATCTATTGCCTGTGTTTGTGTGGGTGCATCTAACTTCCTTAGGTTGGAGTTTTCTTTCTAGTGCTTTCTATAGGGCTGGATTTGTGGATAGACATGATTAAATCTGATTTTATCTTGGAATATCTTGTGCACTCCATCTATTGTGATTGAGAATTTTGCTGGGTATAGTAGTCTGGGCTGACATCCATGGTCTCTTAGTTTCTGCATTATGTCTGTCCAGGACCTTCTGGCTTTCAGAGTCTCCATTGAGAAATCAGGTGTTATTCTGATGGGTCTGCCTTTATCATTTACTTGGCCTTTTCCCTTTGCTGCTCTCAATATTCTTTCTTTATTCTGTATGTTTAGTGGTTTGATTATTGTGTGGTGAGGAGAATTTTTGGGGGGGTATAGTCTATTTGGTGTTCTGTAAGGTTCTTGTATCTTCATAGGTATTTCCTTCTTTAAGTTGCGAAAGTTTTCTTCTATAATTTTGTTGAATATATTTTCTATGCCTTTGAGTTGGTATTCTCCTCCTTCTATCCCTATTATTCTTAGATTTGGCCTTTTCATGATGTTCTATATTTCCTGGACATTTTGTGTTGTGACTTTATTGGCTTTAGTGTTTTCTTGGTCTGACAAATTTATTTCCTCTATTATATCTTCCATGGCAGAGATTCTCTCTTCCATCTCTTGTATTCTGTTGGTTATGCTTGCATCTGTAGTTTCTGTTCTTTTACTCAAATTTTCTATTTCCAGCATTCCCTCTGTTTGTGTCTTCTTCTTGCTTCTATTTTAATTTTCAGATCTTGATCTGTTTCCTTCACCTGTTTATTGCTCTTTCTTGGTTTTCTTTAAGGGATTTATTGATTTCTTCCCTTTTTTTTGTTTGTCTTTTCCTCAATTTCTTTAAGGGAAATTTCCATTTCCTATTTAAAGGCCTCTATCATCTTCATAAAGTGATTTTCAAGGTCACTTTCATCTGCTTCTTCTATATTGTGATGTTCAAGTCTTGTCATAGAACTGCTATTTTCTGCTGGTGCCATATTGCTCTTTATATTGCATGTACTTTTGCAGTGGTGTCTATCCATCTCTTCCTCCAATAGGTGCAAGAGGTGTCTGTGTCTGAGGGAGTTTCTTTTTGTCCAGTCTGTACTTGCTGTGTCTGTGTCTCAGGGTGCCATTCTTGATCCAATCAGAGCTCTTGGTCTATTTGTAGTGGTCAGATTCTGTGTCTCAGGAATATTCTGAGGTTGCAGGGATTGAGTGGGTTTGGGGTAGGGAGTGGGTCTTGTAGATTTCAGGGTCTGATGGGGGTGTTCATAGGGAGTCTTCCCTGCTGGCCTGCAACTGGGCCTGCAGTGGGTGTGGGGGCATGGGTTGTGTCACAAGGCCTAGGTCCTTGAAAAAAAATTTCACCATTATTACTGTCAATATGTCATTCTAGGACCTACTATAGATATAGGAATCTTAAGAGCAAATTACTAACCAGTAAAAGTTTTTTAATTTTTTTATGTGTATGAATGCTTTGTCTGCATGTTTGTCTGTTCACTATGTACATGCTGCACTTGCAGAGGCCAGAATAAGGTGTTGGGGCCCTGGAACTAGAGTTATAAATGGTTGTGAGCCACTGGGTAGGGGGAAGTGAACTGCTTGACCTACTAGGAGCCACACTTTCAAAGAAAACTTACTGTCCCTTAGAAGCCATCAGCTGATCAGAGCTCCTCAGTTAGGGATAGGGTTTCTTGAATGCCTTTCCATCTCATGCCAGAATGTTAGCCATCTTGTTCTTGTATATGTCTTATGTAGGCAACCACAGCTGCTGAGGGTTCAGGAGTGCAGCCATCCTGTTGCATCAAGAAGACATTGTTTCACTCAGGTCATCTTTCACCTCTAGCTCTTACCATCTTTCTCTTCCTTTCCCCTCAATGGTCCCTGAGCTTTGCAGAAGGAGTGTTATACAGATGTCCCAAAATAAAGTCGAAGTCAATATTGACTAGGAGGCTTCCTCTCTGCTGGATAGCTTTCATAGTACTGGAAGGTGCTATGCAGGCTACTGGGGGCAAAAAGTCTTACCCAGGTGTGAACACTGTGAACTGCAATAATGACCAGCATGACATGCCTGTGTATGTAATATTGGTATGAATGTTTGGGGGAGTAGCCAATCACTTTCTGATTGGATTTAAGGCCTTCTCCAAAGGAGGAAACACATCCTACCTAATGTTGGAAATTTGGTCAAGAACCATAATTGAGGAGATCATAGGCCCCAGTGGTGAATCTACTTCTATTATTTTATGAAATGGGCACAGAATCAAATGAACCTCTAACTTCCTTTCTCTCTGTCTATAGATTACTATAGTTTCCCAATCTCATAAGAGAAGTTTCTTTGTGTAGTCCACAGTGGTTAACACAGAAAATCATAATTGGTCAAAGTACAGAGAATAAGGAACAGAAGAAAGATTTTTAAAGTAACTTCCTCTGAGGAATCAGAGAGGTACAAGGTATGAATCAGGTGCAGTGTATCCCATGCAAGCAACAGTGACTGGCTGGACTGTGCTTCCTGGAGTGCCAGAGGATAGTATGTGTGCCAGAGTTCAAGGTTTGGAGGGAAGTCTAGTACTAGACCTAATGGTGGCCTGGGTCTTAAAAGATGTCCTGTAATATTCCCTTCAGCTGTGTTAACTCAGCCAGGCTATACACAAGACTTTCTCTCCTAGTCAGCAATATTGTGGACAAGCAGACAAAATACCAGGTTAACTTGGTAAGCATTTTCTTATCATTATAGATTGTGATTCTGATGTGGTTTGATAGTGTCCCCTAAATATGTGTTCATTGAAAGCTTTTTTTTTTTTTTAAGGGGGTATGGCACAAAGAGTTGGTAGAAAGCCAACAAGGTGGAGACTGTTGGGAGGTGTATAGGGATGCCAACCTTAGAAGACATTGAAGTAGTTCTTGAAAGAGTTTTGGTAGTTTTCATGGGTGAAATGTTGTAGTTAAAGATGCAAACTGTTATGTCATTGTTTTCTGGCTTCTTGTCTTGACATAGAATTCTCCCTCCTACATACATTCCCATCATGATGCTATATGCTGTAAGGTAATACAACTGAGAGGTTTTTAATAGACTCAAGTAATGTCACTATGCTCTTGAACCTCAAACACAATGTATTAAATAAACCCAGTTTCTTTATTCATTACCCATCATCAGGTATTATCTTATAGTAGCAGAAAGCAGATGAATTTTCTATCATCCTCAACATGCTGTTTTCATCTGATAGTATAATATGACTGCTGTAGCTTTCATTATCACATCTTCATAAAAGCTAACAGGAATTAGAGTAGACAAAAGGACCATGTGCTCATTATAACTTCTGACAACTTACAAGCTAACATTTCCACTCGTTTGCTTAGCATATTGTCACTTCCTTCAAGAGAGTTTGGAAAACAGACTTTTGCCTTATGTCCTGTGTTAAAATTGTTATGCTTTGGTTGAAGAGAAGAATAGATACTGAGGAAGTAATCAGCCATCTTTCTCTCATAGAAGATTCTTTCCTGGTTACTATGTAAACTCAGCAAAATATAGCACAAATCTGGAAGCACTTGGAGAACACATTGAGAAAGACATTCATCTCAAGGTCTTACATGTTTTCTTAGAACAAGGAATCAATGGTTGAGGTTGCTGACATGCTGTGAGGAAGCCAAGAGTACATGATGAAGCTTCACCTATGTTTTGGTTATACTACTAGGTGAGGTCTTATCTGACACACAAGAGACCCATCATCCTAATGACTCCAGAACAAGACAATATCTGACTGTAGCTACGTGAGAAGCCCTGAATGAAGGCACATGGCTGTAAACAGTCTCCTTGTGAGCTGAACAAGCACAGAAAATGATTACTGCTGTACAGCACTGAGACTTGAGTGATTTGTTTCACAGCAATAAAAAGTAAATTGATTTGGAGGTTCAAAAATAGCAGAAGATGTGGATTCCCAGTGCAGATGTTTACAGGCTGTGATGATGGGCAAGTTACCAGATTGCTCCATAGAACGGGACTAATGGTGGACATGGAGGTAGGAAGAATGAGCGGATTGCCTTACAATCACTTTGTAACCTATACAAGTGTTAGTAATAGCATTGTGATTTGCGATTTGATCAAAGTTGCACAGTTGGTCACAAAGAGCCTGAACTAGGGTTTGAGACTTTGCATTATGAGATGTTCATATTCCTCTCCCATCCTTCCTGAGCAGCTATTGAAAAATCTAAGCTCACTCTAGCTTCATTTATAGCACTATTGGGGCAAATCAAAATGATAGTGGTTATTATAGTTACAATAAATACTAGAGATTTTGTGTTGATAATGGATATATTTTCACTATCCATGCCCTGTGCTTGCATGCACATCCATCTGTGTCATTCTGAGTTAGAGGACAGCTCACTACTAAGGTCCAGGAAAGTACCAGACATGCCAGGAGGAGGTGCTCATCTCCCTATTCCAAACAGAAGGCTCACTGGGTTCTTTCATGAGAGGCTCAGCATCGTTACTTGAGATAATGCTAAGAGCTTGTGGCTTGAGTCACTTTCCTACCTTGGCCTCAACAGCTTCATTTTAGGAGCCGTTGACACATTGGCTTAACACTTCTCTAATTTTCAGAAGGAGGGTTTTGCTGTCTGGAGGTGCATAATCAGATGTGCATGGTCCTCTAACTCAGGGCTATGTGCTCCATCCTTTCAACTGCCTTACAAATGTCATGTATTTCAGGACTATGCACCCTATTCTTTCTACTTCTGGGTCTTGTTTGTTGAATTCTCTTAAAAATCTGTGCAGAAGTCTAACCATCACCAGGAAAATTGCTATCCACCATTTCCTCACGTCAGGCACTTACATTAATGCTACTGGATTTCATAAACAATGTAAATATAATTCCTTTCTACTGCCCTATTGGTTGCACTCTGAATGAAAGAACAGTGTAATCACTATGCATACTCTGATGTCCACTCACATAGTGAATGGATTTCCAAGTGATAGTTTCCTATTTTTTACATATCATGCATTTACCCTGTACCAGAAACTGTGCTGATACCTCCTTATATGTGATCATGTTTGTCCTCTAGGGCAGAAGTGAACCCAAGGGTTCTTTCTTACTTTCTCAGGATCCTGTTTCTCTTTGAATAAAATTACCTCTGTTTTTCAATGATTAACTACCTTTTCTTCACTGGATGTGCTCATGATGGGATTTTTCATCAAGATTCTCCACAGGGTACCCCATTGCCCAACATTAGCCAAGGAGTTGGGCACACCAGTCTCAGAGGTTCAGATTCTTTTTAATGGAACTGATAAGTATAGCCTCATGCAGAAGGCAGCCACTTGGATTTTAGCACTCAGTGGCTATGTCTTCGAACTTCTATCTTCCTTGTCTTGATTGGTAATTGATGCGAGAGGGCCCAGCTCACTATGGGTGCCACCATCCTTAGACATGTGGGAATGGGCTGTATAACAAAACTAGCAGAGAGCAAGCCAGTAAATTTCTTCTTACAGTCTTTGCTTCAGCTCCTACTGGATCTGCTACCCAGAAGTCCTTCAGTGATGGACTATTAGCTGAAAGTACAAGGTTAACTAAACCTTTTCCTTCTCAAGATGCTTTTGTCTGCTAATTTTGTTGCCACATTTTAAAATCTGTCTCCAGTATATTTTCTGATATGACAGCAATTTCAGGTTAAATAGGTGGTCAGAATTATTGTTGGAATGAATAAACGGACAAAATTTAGACTATCCATGGTTGAGGTGTTTTCCAAATCCTGATCATTAATAAGTTCCTTTTATTCTCTGAGCTTCCAGAATATTTGCATTACACGAGACAGCAGAACTCACATGGGCACACACGGCTTCTGTTGAGAGTCATATCTTTTGGTTAAAAAAAGTTGTAGGTGTGCATACATTTATTATTTGATAGATACTTTCTACCACTTGTCTCTATCACACTTTCTCTTATTTGCTCATCTTTGTGGAATTTTCTGTCCTTGTATCATATCTATCATTAATGAATACAATGTAATAAATGATTCCAAGAGAATGAAAGTCCATATAATTGAAAATGGAAATCTCCTGGGTTTTGACACATATTATCTAAGAAACATGGTGCTGTACTTGATTTATTTGACACATATTGTCTAAGAAACATGGTGCTGTACTTGATGTATTTGATTCATGGATCTTGGCATCACAACGTTTGAGTTAGACCTTGTTATTTGTACCCTCTTCTATTTGCAGTAACTGGCAGGAAGGATGCAGAAGCAGGATGGATGCTGCACATCCCTGGGGAGGGGATCTTTCAAAGTCATTACTCCACTTGGTCTTTAGGAAGCTTGGACTCAGATGATAGGAATGAAAGCTAGGGAGATGTCTCAGCAGGTAAAGTCTTTGATGAGCAAGCATGGAGACCTGAGTTCAGATACCTAGCACTCATGGAAAATCCAGGTATGGTGGCACACATCTGTAATCCCAGTGGTTGGGAACAAAGATAGGTGGGTCCTGGGACTTCCTTGTCAGCCAGTTTACCCAAATGATGAGCTTGAAATTCAAGGAGAAAATCTATTTCATAAAACAAGGAAGAGAGCCATAGAGAGCAGCACCAAACATTGACCTCTACATGTACATGCACAGGCACAAATACCAATGTACATACAGAGAGAGACACGTGTGCACAAAAAGACTTTGTGATAAAGTTCAGCCCACTATCAAATACCTTTCTAGACAAACTAGTATTCCTCAGTATCTCTAAAGGTATTTATACATAATTGATTGATACCATCACCTTCTCCAGAAACAGTTTTCTTTATGTTCTTTCCTCTTCTAGGGCTTTTGGGTACAGGCACAGGCAGATCTGGTGGCACAGGCTTATAATCTCAGAAACTCAAGAGTCTGTGGCTACATGTTGCAAGCTCAAGGCCTACCTGGGCTACATGAGCAACTTAACAAGACTGTGATAAAAATAAAGTAAAAAGAGGGTGGAGGGGTCTAGCTCAGGTGTATAGTGTTTGCCTAACATGCTCAAGGCCCTAAATTCTACTCCCTTTCCACACCAAAGGAAAAACAACAATTTAAACCAAAACTAAAAGACAAAACCTTAAGCTTTCCTGTTCTTTGCTTTCTGAGAAGGTAGGTCACATACTACAAAGCAGTGGACAAAGGCCACAGGCTTTGGTATAAGACAGACATTGTAAAGAGAGCTTTACTACTCTATCAGTCAGGGACACCCTACTTAGCTTTCCTGTGATCATCATTTCTCTAAAATGGGGATGACGGTGGAAACATCCTTAATACCTTGCTTTGGAGAAAAGCAGAGTGTGAGAGAAGGCATGCCTAGTAGCTGTTGTTTGGTGGGAAACTGGAACCCATGGCACTTTGTACCTATAAGCATGTACTATAGCCCCCTTCCACAGAATTACTTATTGATGTTATAGCTCTTTTGTGTCCTTTGATATCTCAACTGCATAGCTCAGTTTCTACTCACGTAGTAAAGTCATAACTATAGCCAGATCTTTAAATTCCTGAAAGTCCAGGATTTGAGCTTTTTAAAAGTATTATGCAAAGGTACTCATTGAATTCATGAAAATGAAGACATTAAAAATAAAGACTATTTTAAAATGATGTTAGCAATATTTGGTTTTTGTTTTTAAAGGTTTAGCAGGCAAATTCACACCTATTTTCAACATTTTATCATGAACAGGAGAGGGAATTTGGAGGCCCTACCCTTTCCTGATACCCATTGACAGCTAATGAGTTCAGGGAAAGAGGAGAGGGGAGTCATTTCCTTCAGTGATTTTAGCTACTGGTTTGCAGGCCACGCTCATTCAAACCACCACAGTTAAGCTCAATGGGTCACAAGAAGCAAAACCATGGAAGTAGGGGGTGAATTTATTAAGAAGAAGAGGCTCAAAGTGGGTGGGAGGGGCATATGAGAGGAAAGTGGGGGGGTATTGGTGATGAAAATGCATTTATATACATGTGTGAAATTGTCAAACAATAAATAAAAATTTGATTGTATAGAGCTCTCCTGATAGCTTATATAAAACACTTTTAAAGATACATAAACATTACCTCATTTGACCTCCTGATTGTTGTACAAGACAGATAGCCACCATTTCCTAATTATAGGCAGTAAACTGAGGTTGCTCCCAGAGGCAACAACAGCTCACCCTTAAGAAAGCTGTTTGGGGGAAGTAGATGTGAGAACGCAAGCCTGAAGGGCTACCGCGCTTTGCCCTCTCTTCTGTGCAGCACATGCCCCTCCGGGAACATCCTGAAAGATAATGGATGTGAATACTCTCTGCAGACTCCAGAGTGGAATATGAATGTCGAGGATTATTGCTATTATTTCTAGGGCAGATGAGCTATAACCTCTTGTGGAATCATCTATCAACCAGGAAATCCTGTTGCTGTTCTCTGAACTGTACCCCTGTGACCCAAAAGATAATGTATTTCCCAATGTACTTAACTTAATACTATGGGCTGACCTAGACCTTGAACTGAGCCGGGTGAGGAATATTTAAATGCAGAGCCTGACAACTTATAACCCACAGCACTGAACTTCTCTCTGCAGCAGCTGCCAGAGAGGAGGGAAAGGACTTAGGTGTAAAACCAGTGTCTGACTACATTCTTCTGCAAAGAACCCATGGCATAGACTTGTTTTTGATAGATTAATGAATGGAACAACTCAATTCATTTTGATTATTCAGTTCCAGGGGCCACTTCACACAGATACTTGTGGGTTGTCCAGTTTACTTTCACACTGGGTCAGAACCACTACAGGGTGATTAAAAATCTCATCAGGAGATCAAATAACTGAAGTTGGATATCATGGTTCACTGGCCTACTGGATCCCATACCATGCTCCAAAACAAAAGAGCTGGTGGGAACCTTTTGCTGGACAGTCAACGGGACAGGGTGGAGTGCTTTTGACTTGAATGTCTCAAATACCAGACTGAAATACATTTGGACTGTATAATTGAGAGTGTGTATGAAATAGAAGGGAACATAGGACATTGGCACAAAGACACTGATTTTATACACTACAAAATGGAAGCTCATAAAAGCCATTGATTTTCCATGTATTTAGGTGTCCAAAAATATCACATTTAGAGTAATACCTCACCTAAATTGCTTAGGTGAGACATTTCTTATCCAGTTAGTTGTTCTTTGTGCCTTACCAAGCTGCTGACCACGGAAGAGAATATATACTGAATGAAAAGATGACTGAAATATGGCTGGGGATGTGGCTCAGTTGGTAAAGTGTCTGTGTAGCATGTGCAGAGATTGATTCTCTGAACTAATAAACCAAATGTGGTGGTACACATCTGTAATCCCAGTATTGAATATTGAAGTAGGAGAATAAAATAGCCATGCTCATCCTCAGCTAGGTAGCAAGTTCAAGGCCAGCCTGGAATACATGATATCCTGTCCCTGTCCCCCCAACCTCTCAAACAAACAATGTCTAGAAAGACTGATTATTTCTCTTGTGTTCTAATGGTCATCAGTCATTCAACAAAGAGGAATTAGGTCCACTATTCATCTGATATTGGGCTTGGAGCTGTTAGGAAGTCCTAAAATGCTTTTAATTATGTTAAGATTACAGCATTACTATTGCATGGTGGATGGAACAAATACTACATTGCTTAGAGGTCAGCTTGTACCACTGCCTTCTAGGTTATTCAAGGTTGACATGAAAAAAATTGTGTGTCTCTGGAAATTTGGGTGGAGTTTAAGAATGCCAATTCATACATATTTTCTTCTGTGGGCTCTGAACCATTTGAAAAATAGCACCAGAGTCAAAGGACCTAAGGACGTCAGTTTTATTATTAAAACTTAGTTGGGCATGATAACGTAACACCAGGATTGAATGAACCAATCTACTTATCACAGGACCCAGGACCTCGAAAGTTACATGCTATGAGGAAGGATGTTGTGATAGCTCAGAAATTATACAGATGGAGATGGACTTAGAAAAGAGAGAGTTAGGGATGCAGAAAGGGAGAGAGGAAAGGGAAGGATGGGGAGAGAGTCATTGTTTTTTCCCTCTAGTAAGTGCAACCTCCTGATTAAAACTGGAGAGAAGGAGATGTAGATGATGGAACTTTGTACGTTAAAGGCCAAGGGAAGATTGTTCAGAGAGGAAGTAATGATCCATGGCCATTATTGAGGAGCAGAAGCAGATGATTTCATGATAAATATATGTTTTAAAGAATATTATGCCTCACAAATACATACAATGACATGCCAAGCCAATTAAAAACAATAAAATGGGGGAGTCTTTTTAAATTTGTGTTGAAATATACATACCCTGATATTTACTGATATAATAATTCTATGAATATAGTTCACTTGATGCTGAAAATATTAAATAGAAGTGGTAGACAGAAATCTATGGGTCTGTAGAGTCAATATGTATCCTTGCCTATTTTTCTCTATGCCCACATCACTTCAGCTTACTCAGTGTGTGGGATTTTTCTCTTACACCAAAAAATTCTCCACCTCTTGGCAGCTATTGAGTGGGTACCTTACAATTTAATTAGTCTGATACTATGTAACTAGTGATAATGTAAAATTCCCCAGATGAAGGATTCTACCCTTTGAGGTCTCCTTTCACATCTGATGACAATTGTTAGTGGCTAGTGTTCAGGTGACTCATAGTTCCTGTATAACTCAGTGACCACTTGAAGGTCCCCATAAGACTCCTCAAGAAGGACTTACAGACCTTATGAAAAACCATGTACTTTTTGTGCTATCCATTTAAAGTTAAAGGTTATAACTCTGGAACAGTCAAGTGTAAGAGATGCATAAGGCAAGATCTAGTGAAGGAATGGAGTTCCTATGCTTCTGGGGTCATACCTCTTTCCCTCCACCTCCACATGTTTATAACTGCAGAGGCTGCTTGGACCTTGCCTTTCTTGGGCCATATGGAAGCTAAGGACATAGGTTTGAATGAGCACTAGTGTTTAACTCATTCTCCAGCCCCTTGTTTCTCCCCTGAAATCTGTGGTGGGGTCTGAAGTTTCCAATTCTCTAATAAGGTTTGTTTCCTTAGCAACCAGCTCCCATCCTGTGGTTGTTTGGGTGCGTTCCAAAAGTTAGAGCATTAATATAAACTCAGATGTGTTCAAAGGTATTTCTCATAGATAACATTTTTTACACATATTAATTGTTCTTATTATTTAGGGAATTCTAAGGCTTCCAGAATCTCTGACCAAGGAATATGGATATAAACAAAATGCATATTTCTTATCGTAAATTAAATACCACAGGGGATGTAGGGGTTAAACAGAACTGCTTTAAGGTAAACCTGGGTTTCAATCTCCCATCTACCACCTACTATGTAGATTTGAACAGTTGACTTAACTTTACTGGGTTAGTGCTTCACAACTTTAATAGAGATGTCTAGAATACAGCCCTGTCACAGAGCTTCTGGAGGCCTAAATAAGAAGCAGCAGAATGGTGTGTGCTCCCAGGTAACTTGCATGAACACTGTAGGCTTTGGGACTCTGATGGGGGCCAGGTTTTAACCCAAGAGTGACATCACTGACAGCTGCCTATTCTCTCCAAAGATATTCCCAGGACCTTCAAGAGCAGCAGAGCCTGAGTAAGGGGACACTGAGGGAATCCATGACATGCACTCTTGTCTACACACTGGGAGAGTAGGGAGAGCCTTGCTGGCAGCAAGGTGATGAAGTCATTTTTGTCCTTAAGGGGGAGAAACTACAGGGAACATGGACAGCATCAATTATAGCCAACTCTAGAAATAGGGACATTGCTGATCTCATAAAGGAATCCAAAGCTATTTCATAAGCCTTCAGATAACAATGATAGGAGACCCAAAGGCAAACGGACAATGGCTTCAAATTTTACCTGATCAGCTGTTAAGTGGCCTATTGAGATATAGTGCATGACTTATCTGGGCCTTGATTTCCTCATCTGCGAATCTGATAAAATGTTATTTCCCATAATGCTCATGGCTTCTAGTATAATAAAGTCTATAAAAGTTCTTTGTAAACTGTTGGTCTGTGAACAGATTTGAAGTTTTGATGTCGTTCCTGACTTCTCTGTGGTACTGTGGATTTTAGTTCAATGGTAAGAAGTTCTTGTAACTCATATTTTATGTTGTAACATTTTTGAATTTTATGTTCTCACTCATCAAACACCTTAAAATGTGGACACACCTGGAATAGCAGAAACAGAAGAGCCTACCAGCTAATTCAAACATCATTTCTCCAAGGCTCACTGCATGTGGAGTGGAAAACATTTCCTTTGCTGGGCTTGCTTAATTCAAGAGGGAAAAGAGCTGTGAATTAGAAATGCAAGTATAAAAAGATAAGCACAATGTGCTTTCCTTCAATAATTGTTCAAATAAGAACATCTATTCTCTATCCATACATATATCCACACATCCACTCACATATTTAGAGACTAACTTTTAGTTAAATATCAAAGATCCATCTCAAATCCTGTCATATTTCTGTGTTTATTTATTCATCACATTTTATCACTGTTTGTTTTAATTTATTTGAGCTGCTATAACTAACCGCTATAACCCTGGTGGCTTATAAATAACATAAATTGATTGCACATAGTTCTAGTGGCTGGAAAGCCCCAAATAAGATACTATCAATTTGGTATGTAAAGAGGGTCTGTTTTTAGGTTCATACATGACTCTCTTCTCGTTGGCTTGATGTCTCATTATGGTGGAATAGAAAAATGAACTAACTTGTGTCTTTTAAAGGGATTAAATTCTCACCACAAAGACAGAATAAATTCCCATCCTGTACTGTCTAGTTTTATGTCAACTTGACACAAGCTAGGGCCATTGGAGAAGAAGCAACTCAACTGAAAAAAAAAATGTTTCTATAAGATCAGGCTATAGGCAATCCTGTAGGACATTTTCTTAATCAGTGATTAATGTGGGAGAACCTAGCCCATTGTGAGTGAGGCTACCACAGGGCTAGTGGTCCTGGGTTCTGTAACAAATCAGACTGAGCAAGCCATGAGGAGCGAGCCAGTAAGCAGCACCCCTTCATGGCCTGTGCATCAGCTCCTGCCTCCAGGTTTTTGCCCTGTTTGAGTTCCTGCCCTGACTTCCTTCAATGATGGACCATGATGCAGATGTGTAAACCTAATAAACCCTTTCCTTCCCAACTTGCTTTTGGTCATGGTGTTTCATCACAGCAATAGTAACCTTAAAGAGGACACACCCCAACCTCATTTCCAAAAACTACCATATTTAAGATTGTATAAATGATGAGAGGTCATACATATTAAGTATATAACACTGTTTGAAATTATCTTTTTTTTTATTATTCACCTGTAATGTCACCAATGCCTAATTTAGTGTCTAGCTCAAAATGGAAACAGAATATTTAATATTTTTGTAATGAATGAGTGAACAAATATATTTCCAAACACCGGAGGTGATAGGAGGCAGAGGTAACAGGGCAATTCACTGAATATAAAGTGATAGAATAGTCTGGACAGGAGGGAGCTGATGGTCTGGTTACTCAGGAGTCAGGGGGGAGGTTGGGGCAGCACATTCTTGCATATGGACATCAGACATTCCTGCCTGGAGTCACCAGTACCATCATGAATTTTCAAGACCAGCAGGTTCAGAGGTCCTGAACACCACAAGCTCTGGCAATGGGGATATGGCGTGATGCTTGCAGAGGGGAGGAGGAGCTAAGAGAAGGCAGAGTGGAGAAAGGATTCAGGAGGGTTCTCACTGACTCATCTTTGACAAGATAAGCAAAGATCTTTCAGTGTTCTTTTTCTCCATGGGTGGCCTGCAGATCAGTTCTTACTCTGGGGATGGAAGGAATTTTAAAACACAAACTGTTGAAGTTTCTCCCACCCCTGACCAAATTCCCTAAAACTTCTGACACTTCTCAAATGTTTAAAGGTGTATATCTTAGGCACTGGACTGAGCAGTTTACCATGACATCTCGTTTGGTCTTTACAACAGGTTCTTCCCATTGCATTCTTATTGTACATGTGGGGAAACTGAGGCTCATAGAATTGCCCTGACCTTCCCAGGTAGAAAGTGATAGAGACAGGACTGGATCCATTTGACTCAAAATTCATTTCTTTGACATCCCACACTGACATTGCATATGAGTGGTATGCCTTTGACCTTGGCTACTTAGCATTATGCAATAAAATATTGGAGGGCTTCAGGGTTCTGTCTTGAGCCCATTTCACTATTCTTTGTTCTCCTTACCTTACCAGTTACCATGCTATTTGTCTCAGTCTTTTCCTTTGTGCTAACCTGCACATCAGCTGTTGCTAAGCCTCATGCTACATATCCAGCCACTGACTGACTTTTTTACCTGGCTGTCCTAGAGAGACTGCAGCTCTAATGCCCATGACTGATTTCACCACTTCCTTCCTCAACCCTCACTCTCTTCACTGTTTCCTGACCTACTCAAAACAGTGTCCTCATTCAGCTAGTCATCCCAGTGGCAAACCTGCGAACTATTCCTAAAATCCCCTCTTTCTTTCATACCCTGAATTGTCTTCTTCCACTAGAGTCTTGCTCCAGTGTATTTTGTCCATCACAATACATACTCCAGAGTTATTATTGTTTGTTATACCATCTTCTTTCTAAACTGGTCTTCCAATGTCTCAAGTTAGCATTCACAAACCTACCTTCATTAGTTATGCTGAAAATCAAAACTAAAGTGAAATCTGACTATGTAATATCCTCTTCCCCTATCTTGAATATTTATAGTCGATCAGCCCATGGTAGACATCATACTGTTTTCTTCTTTCTCCTCTTCTTTTTCAAGAGACTATGTGTGCATCTCTTCTCTGTTTTATTTTATCTTTTGGCCTGGGTTCCTTGATTTTTTTTTTTTTGGAGTTTTCTTTTTTCTTTTTTTCTTTAGGTTCACAATCTAAAACATAAAACATTTCACATATATTGTCTCACTTTTCACAGCTCCTTGACAGGCAGAGAGAATTATCCTCATCTTAGCAAAGTAAAGACCTTGGCTGACATATGTCAGGTGCACTGTGACAATTCATAACACCAGGGAGTGCTGTGACATGCTGGGTCCCAGGCTCTCAAGTTCCATCATTACTCTGATCTGTAATATTGTTCTTTGTAGGCAGGTGTTTTCACCATTCTGATGCATCATAACAACTTATCATTGAGCACCCTCTGGCTCAATCCAGTTAGGACAAGTATTCAATCAGAGGCTGACAGGGGAAGAAACACAGGGTATAATAAAAAGGAGTCTATTGGCTGCAAAGATTCTCTGTTTCTGGGACAGCCAGTGGATTTCACTTAGTAAAGGAGCCTTCCATTTTCCTGGTTATTGGCCAAGTGGAAGTTTATGAGCCCAGCTTCTCTTATAGCTGTCTGTGGGTTTGTCTCACTGCTAAACATGAGTACAGAAGATCTTCTTTCTTCGTGACTCCAACACCCAACACAGAGATGGCCCTTCAGTGTTTATCTATTAATAGTATAGATATCACTGCTGAGGAGTTTAGAGGTAGAAGGGAACTTAGCAATTTCATGTACCGTAGGCTCCCAAACTCCATTCTCCTGTGTGACAGAGGCACAGGATAGAGCTGTGTAGAACACACCATTCTTCCCTGTTCTCATTTATCATGTATTCATTATTCATTTTTCACTGACTATTATTATCATCCCACTCTTATAAGTAAATAAATGGAAGCTTGAAGAGATTAGAGGGCTTGCCATGTCCTTCACAACTGGAATTACTTAGGAATCAGTGTTAGAGACAAATCGGAGCATAAGCAGTCGGGTTCCAGAATCTGAAGTATACTTAGCCAGCCCTACTCACCTCCATAGCTAAGGTTCTCTCTGCTTCTTGTTCAAAGGAGATAGGCTGTAAGGAGACTGTGAATGGGGAGGTAACAGCAGCCTGCAGTCATCCTGAGGCGAATGCAAGAAGCTTTATGGGGGAAGATTTTTCAGTGCTTCCTGGGCAGATGGAGAGAGCTTCTGGGAGAGAGCAAGAGGGACAAGGAAAAGGGGCAAGGGAGAGGGGGAGACAGGGAGACGGGGAGAGGGAGAGGGAGAGGGAGAGGGAGAAAGAGATGTCTCCTGGGAGGTGAGAGAGAGAGAGAGAGAGGTGTCTCCTGGGAGGTGATCTGGAATGACAGGGGTGAGGAGAAACCAGTTCTTTCTCTCTTTGTACTGATCTGAGAGCACCGGTCACACATTTCAAGTCCACATTTTAACAGGAAAAGATAGAATGCCCTCCTAAAACTGTTCTCTCTTCCATTCCAAAATGAAGGTCAGCAGGAGAGAAGGCACATCGGAGATGCTAATGAGAGAAAACCCTGATGACTGCAGAAGCAATTTAAAGATTTGCCAGGATTTGTCAAGGCCCCTGTGGCTGTGCCTTCTACTTGCAATTCCTCCTCAGCAGTCTGGATGGGGAGATAAATACATTTTTTAAAAGTCCAACATCCAGGCACTTTTGAAAGTCGGGAAAGCAGAACCTGGGAGGCTTAAAATATTAATCATGTATCCAGGCTTGCCAGAGAAAAGAGGATGTAGTTTTGCAGGTATAACACGGGAGAAAAATCCCCTCCAGGAATGAATGATACAGGGGAATGAATTTTATGCATGTGTGCAGACAGAAAGGTTGATTCATTCTCACTGTGGACCTGAATTCCAAGGCTGCTTCCTTAAAGGGGAAGTAATAGCCACATGCTTGCTTCCTCCAGGACACAGCAGATCTGATTAGACTCACCACACAACCCAGAGGGTTCTGATTTGGTAATAATATTGGTCCAGAGACACTGATGAAAGGCGTCAGGAAGGTTGGATTAGAAAATGAATCAGGAGGATTCGAAGGTAGGGATTTAGTGGCCAATTTCCATGTCCTCAGCCTGGGGTATAGAAGAGACCAGCACCAGAGCACTGGCATAGTGATTCCATACACATAGAGCCTCCTCTGAGCTCTGTGGTTGACCCAGGAATCAGTCTGGGAAAGAATTATTTTGATTACCCAAGATCCCTTAGGTCTATCCATTGAAGATTCCCAAGGTACCCTTCTTATTCCCGCCAGCCCTGTTATAATCAGCAGCCCTCCTTCCTCGTCCTCTCTAAGATGGCCACTGTGAGCAAGTTTGCTTTGCAAATTTGTCAAGTTTGTTCCTGTTGTTTGTTTTGCTAATGGTTTGTCAATTCAGAAAAGCCCCTGGAATCTTTATTGAATTAAAGATTTTTATAATGGTGAGGACAATGAGAATTTCAACAGTGGGGAAGTAATCAAGGGTCCAGAGTTTAGAATTCTTCTCATTCTTTGTCTTTGTAATCTCTCTAGGAGATCCCAGGAGCCTCAAGGGCTAGACATGCTGGTCTTTATTCCTGAAGCTGTGAGCTAGGGCTGTGTCTCAGTGATAGAGCACTTGTCTAGCATGTGCTAGATCCTGGATCTAATCTACAGGACTGCCAAAACAACACAACACAACAAAACACAACACAACAAAAACTTTGAAAACCCACACTGTATTCTTTAAGTTGTACACATTCTTCTACCTACTCCCCAAGGCATCTACTTTAGTCTTTAAATAATCTGAGAAAAAGTTGACAAAACTGATGTCTTTTATGATAGAGACTCCTCCGTCTTATGCAGGATGAGCACTCTGTGAACTTGTCAGGGTGTCAACAGAAAATGACTTTCAGGAAAGAGCATCTCCGGACTGTCACAACCAAACTCTTTCCTCAAACAATGGGGTGTGAAGCAAGACTGAGAGACCAACAAGCTGTAGAAGCATACTAACCTTTGAATAAAATTATTTTTACCACCGTTGGGATCCCCTTAAGCACCATCCTTTTTATTGTTGATTAATTTTGTGATTTGACAATTTCATAGGTATATAATCTATTCCACTTACTCTTTCCCCCTAACTACCTCTCATCTCCAGCTCATCCCTATCAAGACCTCCTTATCCTTTCTTCAGATTCATGACTTTTGGTTTGTTTTGTAAGCTGTTTAGTTTTACCAGGGCCATCGGTGTGATCAGTGGATTGGAAATATTCTTTGGAGCTTGGTAGGGCCATCCAGGGGATACACAACTGAAAACAATGACTTCCTTACTCCTTGAGTCCACCAGTAGCAAAAATAGCTCAGCAGTGAGGGTTTCTGTTGACCAGTCACTTCCTCCATCCTTGGATGACTGTCAATGGGCCCATTATTTTATGGATTCAGTGCTGTGAGTTCATGAGAGCACTGCCTATACCTTGGCCAGATGACATTTGGTAGCCCTCCTTATCTTCTGACTAACATTCTGCCATCTTCTGGAGTGTTCTTTGAACTACTTTCTCCTCCCCTCCTCCTCCTCTTCCTCCTTTTCCTACTCCTTCTCCTTCTTTTAGAATTGTTATACCCAAATTGGACACATTCTGCTCTTACTGGAATCTGTGTTCCTTGAACTCTGATTGTAAGATCTAAAAAGACTGTCTGTGTATACAGATCCTGTAAGATTCCAGATAGGGAAATAAACAGTTTGCCATTTCTTGACATTTCATACAACTTGTTTCTAATTTCTCCATCCTGCTTTTCTCTGGTTCTTCTGCTTTGAATTTCTTTGTCTGCAATGCATCTCCTCTTCTTTTGAATTGTTTTTACCATCTTCCTTCATTTCTTTTCTTGCTTTAAGGATCATAAGCACCTGCTATGAGAAAACCCTGGTTTCTTCTCAGCTGTACCTTAGAAAAATTGCAGTCTTACAGACTGGATTTTATCTCCAGGCCTTGTATGAGTATCCACTTTTGAAATAATAAATGTGTTATGCTTCTGTTTAATTTTCAAGTGTCATCCTGGCTTCCAGATGGTTTGATCTAGTGATAACATCTTTATACTTGTGGATTTGGGTTTGACTTTCTTATCTGTGATCTACTAGCTGAGTAGTGATAGATACTTTTCTTCAAGTTTCTCAGTCTCCTGTTCTGGCCTATGTGGCCTGAGCTTGCTGGACAGAAGTCTTCTGGGGTTCCGGGAGGGGCCAGCAGAAGGGCCAGGGACAATTACCTCGGCCAGTCTTAATACAAGGGGAGGTGTTTAGTCTTACTGCAACTTGATATGCCATGCTTTCTTGATATCCGTGGGAGGCCTGCCCCTTTCCAAACAGAAACAGAGTAGGAGTGGATTGAGAGGGAGGGGAATAGTAGACATCTAAGGTGGGGAAACTAGGGTACCACAGTCAGGATGTAAAATAGATAGGCAGACAGAAAGATAGATAAGACCTCATCTTTCTCACTTAAAAAGGCCACAAAAATCTGTTATTTGTTTCTCATTTTGGTGTTATGTTGGGGTGTTTGTATGATGTGCTTTAGATGTACCTTTTTCCAAAACAGAAGCTTTACCGGAGATAATAGAGAATAATTTGGGGAAGCTGTTTTTAGAAAACATATTTATTTGTGTGAGTTATACCCATTTCTTGTGTCTGTAGTTTGATATTAAAAGAAGAAATCACAGACTACTTGGGAATATCTGCAGAGGCTAGGCAGAAGTTGATAAAACGACTTCCTAATGTTGGCCTTGAATGATGCAGGGGAAGCCCAGATCGTCTGCCAGCTGAGTGACAGGAAAGAAGGGTGTGTGACATCTCAGACTTACCTGCACCAAGTATAAAGGTCTTCAAGCCTGCAGGATGCTCCATCACCTCTGTGTGGATCTTTAGACTGTTAGCATGGACCTTGGTAGTCTTGTGGCAACTGAAAAGAGTATGTCTTCATCTCTTGCACCAAATTTGCCAACAGGTGTCTTAGACTTTGTTCACCACCTCTACCTCTTAAAATCACTCTTCTTCAACCTAAACTCCTTCAGAGGTATTATGCTGCATGTGTACTGTGTACTGCCATTTTCTTTCTGAGGTTTCAGAGGAATCACTGGAATTCTACCATATCATATTACTGATCTAAAAACTCTGGCTACCCAAAGAACACTCTAGAATATCAGAATGCATACCTCCCTCCCCCATATTTTACATTGTTCACATTTCTCCCCATTAGATCCAGATTGTCATTAGGGAGGTCCTTTTGGTTACCTAAGAACCCCTAGGATAATCAACAGAAGTTTATGGCCATAGAGACCTTATCTTACTTTCTCTGATTTAAAGAGTCACAGACATGTTGCTCCTAGCTCTGTCAGGGAAATCAGGGAAGGTTTTTGGCACTGAACTAAATACACACACACACACACACAGAGACAGAGAGAGACAGAGAGAGACAGAGAGACATAGAGAGACAGACACAGAGACAGAGAGACAGAGAGAGAGAGACAGAGAGAGAGAGACAGAGAGAGAGAGGCGCAAATGAGTTATTTGTGTTGTGTGGGGTCAATAGTGAGAAATGCAATCAACACAGTAAGTCAGAAAGTTCAGGTCTACGCTCTGGTTCTTTTGTTCCCTAGCAGAGCTACATGGAGAGTCAAGTTACAACCAGAACATTGTCTAGTAAGAATGAAATCAGAGCCAAGGGCATTTATTGGATTTGAGAGTGAATATAGTGGTGCCCTGGGATAGGCTCATATCTCCATCTTCCATTTGGGACCCTTTTGCCAAATGGGAATGAAACAGGGTTATTGCTTTCCTTCTTCAGAGATCTATGATTTCATAAACCCCAGTTGCTAAAACTCAAGGTCTCCTAAAATGAAAGTCTAGAAAAAAATAATTTAAAGTTTCACTAAACGCATTTAAGAGATAGAGCGAATAAATATTCTAAAATGTATTCTCTTGCTTTAGCAAGGCAGATTCATGGCTGTGAAACCCTGTTTGCATACTAAGTCTCTTCTGGATAGCTTTCTTGGTCACAAAAAATTGCTGCAGCACAGGAATCTGCTGGGAATGAGAATTTCACCAGCTTTGTGTTGTGCAAAATCTTCTTCTTGTTCAACGTGTGTGTGTGTGTGTGTGTGTGTGTGTGTGTGTGTGTGTGTGTGCACTCATGAGAGAGAGCTCACAGAGGATGGAACCCAAGGCCTTGTGTGTTATAAATATACACTTTATCCCTGAGCTACACCCACAACCTTCTTTCCAGTTTTGAGCAAGCTCTTAATTCCTGCTAGCATATTTGTTGGCTTTTGCATGCATACATAGACACATACACAAATGCACACATACACAAATATACACACATACAGACAGACAGACAGACAGACAGACAGACACACACACACACACACACACACACACACAGGCTTTTCTTCTGTAGTTCTTTTTTTTTTTTTTTTTTTTTTTTTGGTTTTTCGAGACAGGGTTTCTCCGTGTAGCTTTGCGCCTTTCCTGGAACTCACTTGGTAGCCCAGGCTGGCCTCGAACTCACAGAGATCCGCCTGGCTCTGCCTCCTGAGTGCTGGGATTAAAGGCGTGCGCCACCACCGCCCGGCTCTTCTGTAGTTCTTAGAAGAATGTCTACCTCTGTCTCTCTGTTGAACAGTTTTACAGTGTGATAGTCTGAGAAAGCTGAGTTAGAATCACACAATGAAATGAGAGGAGTCATGCAAAATTTGGTAAATGCGAATCTCAGTAGAGAGAACAGCCATTGTAAAAGCAGTAAGAAGACTAGAGCTAAAGAGGTTTGTGTAGGGATGGGGCTAGGGTATCAATGAAAGGTCCTGTAGAAACTGTGGAGCTTACCCTAAAGTTGGTGAGAGTCACCATAGATTCCAATTTGTTGGAAAATGATGTCACCTTGGCCAGGGCTTGCTTTCCTCATTCCCTCTATCCATTTTGTGTATTTTGATGCTAATCATCTTCCTTCTGACCAAAATAACATTTTCTCTAGATACCTCAATGTCTTTATTGAGATTCACCCCAATGCTACAAAACTGGAGCTTATTCTATCCCTGGGGAGTGACTTTGCATACCTTATTCCTGGCTTATCACTTGGTAAGACAATCTTTGTGCATTTCCTTGTTCCTGGGGAACATACCGTTACTGCCTTCCTACAAGCCTTTCAAGAATATAATCATGTACACAGTTGCTTTAGGGAACCAGGCCAACAGCAATAACAAAGATTTAAAAAGAATGCTGTTTGGAATCCAGGTGTGTTGGGAGCTCTAAAATCAGAAGCCAGACTGAAAACACTCAGCATTCTCAAAGCAGGAGAGTTAGAAATAAACACTGACGTCACCCTTTCTTTCCTCGGCATTGATGCAGTCCAGACGGATGATGGCCCAGCATTTTGGATTCATCTGGTTTCCTCATTAATTCTCCTCTCAATTCTGCTTTTATTATCTACAATGACAACAGCGCTCTATCCCTAGGCAGCTTCAAAAGTCATCTAACTGTCATTAAAGCAATAAAGACTCATATCTTTCTGTACAGTAAACAAATTAAACTGCTCTCTGATATCTGAACTTCTCTATTAGAACATTGTCATATTGTTATGACTTCTACTGTGCTTTGCAAACCTACTATGCGTCAGCTAGTTACTTTATATTTAATATTTCATTGGATCTTTTCAAGAACACTCTCAAGTTAAGAATTATTTGCCAATAAGCAGAAAGAAGTATCAGAGTGGCTGAGTTCTGGTTTCTAATTAAAGCCTGTGTATGGTTAACTACTGAGTCTAATGCAGACCATCCCAAGGACATAGCCCAAGTCCCATCCATTGCTCTTCATGCTGCCTTGTGGCTTTAGGGATTCATTGTTCATCTTCCTCTCATCACTGAGGTATGTGTTCAACTTGGTTGTTATTAGAGCACATTTTCAAAACCAAGCAAGTATCCAGTTTCTCTGTTTTTTGTCACTCTACTCCTTAAAGTCACAGACTGTCATTACTGGAAGGGACTTAGAGATTAAGCTTGCAACCCCAGATGATAGGTCATAAGCTTTTTTCCATATTTACAAATATCTGGTTAAGGTATTTTACTGTTATTTGGTTTGTATGGTGCAAACACAAACAATGGATTATTTAATTTTTATAAAACTATTTCAAAATATTTGGGTCACAGTGAAATGAATGGGACAAAAGAATGTCTAAAACAGAGTTGGTTAAAAATTCTCAAAAGTAACTCTTCTGGTTTCTTGTGTATTTTTTTTTTTAAATAGACGACTTGGCACATATCCAGAGAGGAAAAGTCAACACAAATTAAACCTGGCTTATTTGGAAATGGCCTTAACTCTTTTGCGGTCTCACTCTTCTACTTGAAGTAATAGCCCAGTCATTAGTAGAACACTTATGACTGCCTCAGGAATTTGGTATAGCATGTGATCCTCCTAAGGAGACAGCCATCATGGCTGTTTGTGTCAGATCAGTTGTGTTTGCTTTCAAGAGGCTCTCATGGCAGGCCTGTGGACTGATGACATTCCCTCAGAGGAGAGAGTGAGGAGGTCACTGGGCTCACCTGAGCTTCTAGCCATTCTTCTTCATTCCTGTGCAATTCTTCACTAATTGCATGTGGTCTTGGGGTCCCATGAGGTGCTAGAGTTTATAGGCTAGGGTAAGTTAACTGAGGGGGGGGGCTGCATTTGTGAGGCCACAGGGAAGTCATCATGCATGCTAGGAGAAGACTTTCTAGTACACCTGCTTTGGGGGCCACCAATTATTTAGCCATGTTCTGTAAATGAGCCCAATAAACTGTGATTCCCTAGGCTGTACTTTGGTGGAATTGTACTTTGGTTTGTCATTGGGACCTTAAGAGTAGACTTTTATACTTCTCTAGTAAAGACAATTTTGTAACAGATTCCTTACAAAAAGTTTTTGTTTCTCTCTAGTTTCTACCTTTTGGTTTTAGATTTCTGGAGCTTTTCAGTTTTTCTCATCACACACTTCCGTTATGCCCTTGATGCATGGACTTACTACTGGCATGTCCGCAAAGACACTGATGCCCCTCTCAACTTCCATGAAGACAGTCATTACTCAGTCACTTATTTTCCCTGGCAAGGCCCTCGAAAGGCTTCCTGCCATTTGACTGCTGGGTTGCTGAGGTCATAAATCTTAGAACTTTGAACTAAGGATGACTAACTAACTAAGCTTCTACCTAAGTGTTGGGTTTCTATTTTCTAGACTATTTTCTTCTCCAGATTTGTCTTCTCTGGGATGCTCTCTCTGATCTAAGGACTGAAGAAGGACTCTGGTTCCTGCATCCATTGTATCTTGATTTCTGCACTTCTGCAATGCTCAGTTATGGTTAACTATTTATTTTTCTCTCGACTCACCAGGATTGTGGGTTCCTGGTAGCCAGGGATGATATTTTACATTTTTATGGATGATATTTACTCTTTTACCACAAATGTTTACCATTCCATTCAGACACATAGGAGGTATAGAGTGAAATGAGTAAATGAATGGGTAGATTTGGCAAGAACCAAGTCTCAGCTCACGCTGTCTTCCCCAGTTATTCACTTTTGTATAGCATTGCAGATCTCTTCCTGTGTCTTGTCCAAGCCAACTCACTAACCACCCAATGTATTTTCCCTTTTATTGTGATGGTGCAATGTGCAAAGCTGGGAGGGAAGATAAATAATATGAGGGAGAGAGTGACATGAAAGAGTAACCGGGGACTAGATAATCACAGCAGAATGAATATCTTTGTCTCGTAGATGGAGCAAGGGAGACTGGAGAGAGGGCTCCCTGACTGCTGCCCCTGTGTCCTTCTGCTGGATGATGAATCTTGCAGCAGCTGTGTTGATGCACACAGGCACCAACATCCTGACTCATTTCCAAAGGTAACATTTCATCGTCAGAGTGAAGGGGTCATTGGTAGAAATTTTAAAAATAATTCTTGATTTCAACTCAGCCTCTCACTTGGGGGAATGACTCAGGCTAATTTTACACACAGCATGTTTTCCTTTGAGACTTCTCATCCGATCTGTTCCCTGTTCTCCTAGATTGCATAAGGGAATGATGAATTCTATGACTAGATCCTAACTTCCCTAGGCCTAAAATAATCACTGTTCTGTTTTCTACAGGAGATGAAGATATATATTAGGAATTTAACATTCTTTGAACATCCACTTTAAAAACAGGAGACATCCGC